>JANHAO010001414.1:0-33058 GCA_026873985.1 Saraca asoca
CTTGCCCTTATGGTACCTTTGCCTATAGGAGAATGCCATTTGGTCTTTGTAATGCACCAGCCACCTTTCAAAGGTGCATGATGGCAATATTTTTTATTTTTATTGAGCACAACATGGAAGTTTTTATGGATGATTTTTCTATCTATGGCACTACATTTAATCATTGCTTGAGTAATTTGACCCAGGTGTTATAGAGAGGTGAAGAGGTGAATCTTGTCTTGAACTGGGAAAAGTGCCATTTTATGGTAAGAGAGGGCATAGTGCTTGGTCACTTAGTATCTGAAAGAGGAATTGAAGTGGATAAAGTCCATATTAAGGCTATCCAAAGCATGCCTCTGCCCTCAAATGTCAAGGAAGTGAGAAGCTTTTTAGGCCATGTGGGTTTCTATCGGTGTTTCATCAAAGACTTCTTAAAAATTTCAAAACCGTTGACTAATTTACTTATTAAAGAAAACACTTTTGTCTTTGATGATGTCTGTCTTGATCCTTTTAATAGGTTAAAGGAGGCCCTTATATGTACACCAATCATTCAACCCCCTAACTAGAGCCTTCCTTTTGAAATCATGTGCGATGCTAGTGACTATAATGTTGGGGCAGTTCTTGGACAAAGAAGGGATAGGAAGCCATATGCCATTTATTATGCAAGCAAAACTCTAGATGAAGCTCAAGTCAACTACTCTACCATAGAAAAGGAGTTGTTAGCAGTGGTCTTTGCATTGATAAATTCCAGTAATATTTGTTGGGATCCAAGATTATTGTGTACATAGACCATGCTACTATCAAGTACTTCCTGAGCAAAAAGGAGGCCAAGCCAAGGTTAATCCGATATATCCTTCTCTTGCAAGAGTTTGATTTAAAGATCTAGGACAAGAAGGGAGTTGAGAACGTAGTCGCTAACCATCTTTCAAGATTGAGGTAAGAATTAGCTGAGGAAGCAAAAGATGCCATTGACGAATATTTTCCTGATGATCAACTCCTTGCCATCACCAACATTGAAGCTCCTTGGTCTGTTGATTTTGTCAATTACCCTGCATGTGGAATCCTACCCCATGGACTGAGCTATTAGTAAAAGAAAAAGTTCTTCTCAGATATCAAATACTATATTTGGGATGAACCTTGCTTATATAAGTGGTGTGCATATGGTATCTTTCAAAGATGTATCCCTGAAGAAGAGGTACCTATTGTCATCTGCCTTTGCCATGATTCACCTTGTGGTAGTCACACTAGTACTTCAAAAATAGCTGCTAAGATCCTTCAGGCCAGATTCTATTGCCCTTCACTCTTTAAAGATGTTCATAAATATGTGAAAGCTTGTGATCGATGCCAAAAAACTAGTAATATTTCAAGAAGGAACAAAATACCTTTGAACAATATCCTGGAGGTGGAAATATTTGATGTTTGGGAGTGGACTTCATGGGACCTTTTCCACCATCTTGTGGTAACAAGTATATCCTAGTAGCAATGGATTATGTGTCAAAATGGGTGGAAGCCATAGCATCTCCTACTAATGATGCCAGAGTAGTAACCAAGTTCTTAAAGAGGGTAATCTTTCCAAGGTTTGGAATTCCTAGAGCTGTCATCAGTGATGGTGGCTCACATTTCACTGAGTGTCAATTTGAATCCTTTTTGAAGAAATATGGAGTGACTCATGAGATGGCACTAGCATACCATCCCCAGACTAATGGCCAAGTTGAAGTTTCCAAGAGAGAAATCAAGAGCATTCTAGAGAAGATGGTCTCTAGAGCAAGGAAGGATTAGTCTCTAAAACTTGATTACGCATTGTGGGCCTACTGAACTGCTTATAAAACTCCCATTGGCACCACCCCATTTTGGTTGATATATGGGAAGTCTTGTCATCTGCCAGTTGAGTTAGAACATAAGGCATATTGGGCAATCAAGACTCTTAACTTTAATCTAAAGACTGCTGGAGAAAAGAGACTACTCTAATTGAATGAACTTGATGAGTTAAGACTGGATGCCTATGAAAATGCAAGGCTGTACAAGGAAAGAACAAAGAGCTGGCATGATAAACATATTTTGAAGTGAGACTTCCAAGAAGGAGACTGGGTTCTACTTTTCAATTCTCGATTAAAACTCTTCCCAGGCACACTTTGTTCTCGTTAGTCCGGCCCTTTTCAAGTCCGTCAAGTCCTCCCATATGGAGCCATTGAAATCTAGAGTGAAGTAACTATACCTTTCAAAGTTAATGGCCAGCATCTCAAGCATTACTTGGTAGGAGAACCAACTGAAGAGAAAGCCACTTACACTCTCTCTGAGCTCCCTTCAACCAAAAAATACTGTCAAAGGAGTCGAGCTCATGACTTAAAATGAGCGTTTCTTGGGAGGCAACCCATGTTTAGTTTTGCAGTGTTTATTTTGCTTATTTGTTTTTCCCTTTCTTTTTAATTTTTAGTTCATCTTTCTCTTACATTTTTAGCTTTTAGTATTATGAATTTGGTAATTTATTAGAGGATTGAGTTGCAGGATCATCTTTATGTGCCAAGCATCATTTAAGGGAAGGTTTGATGCAGAAATCACCTCAAGAATTTTGAGAAAGAACAAGAATGGCAACCTCAAACATGGACAGGGTGTCCCAAAACACAACCGTGTTTCAAGCACATCATGAAGTAGAAAATTCCAGCTCAGAACATGGTCTGGCCATGTCCCAGAACACAGCCATATTCCATACAGCATCTGGGACCAGAATTTGGCAGCCCCAAGCATGGCTTACCTTGTCCTGGAACACACCCATGTTCAATGCATGATTTTTTAAAAAAATCAAAAAAGTAAAATAAAAAAAAATTACAAAACGAGAGCTAGCACTGAACATGGGCTGGCTATGTCATGAAGCATGCTCGTGTTTCAGGCTTTAACCTAAAACATAGCCTATCCTAAAACTAAAACATGGTCATCCCCTACACTCTCTTCTCCAACTCTTTCTACTCTCTTAACCGTGTCTCTTCACTAGCAACCAAAACCTTTGAATTTTTGGTCACATCTTCTTCACCGGCAGCCTGAATCTCACCCCCTTCAAACCCAACTCCCATCTTACCTCCAATCTCCAAATTCCAGCCAAGAGGAAGAGCTTCTGCATATGCTGAAGAGATGTACCATTTTGCTATCTTAGTTTTCTGCTATTTTTTGTTATACTGTTAATTTTGCTATTTTTAATTTTCTATTGTTTCAGCTTTCCTGCATTCTGCTGTTTTGTTATTTTTTTGCATTTTCATTACTTTTGTTTTCTTGCTGCCTTTTCCTATTTTTCTTTGTTGTTTTTGCATTCTACTATGCTACTATTCTGCTATTTTATTATGCTATTGTCTTACTGATAATCATTGGTTTTCACTATTTCACTGCACAAATTCCACTTACTGTTGCTATCTTGCTCTACCTAAGTTAAAATTTTTGCCAAATTTCTATTGTTGCTATGCATAAATTTCTGCTGTACTTGAATAAAAAAAGAATATTTTGGGTGCTATTTCAATTTTTGTGCTAACAAAGAATATAGTTCATTGCACTTGAATTTTTTTTTTTTTTTTGCATCTTCAATGGCTCCCAAAAGATCCAGAATTGGCCAAGCCTCCCCCTCCCGATCGGACCAAGCTCGTAGAGGACAAGGTAATCTCATTAACCAGCAACCTCATGAAATCAATGAATTTGGAATCATCTTCATTGATGATGATCAATATAGACGATATGATCAGTTGGTAAAAAAGGGAATGCTAAGTACCTGATATGTTGATGAGGTCTATCTAGAACAATTGGGATTATTCGATGATGTCCACTATTTGTTTGATTGAATTGGGTGGTTGACATTCATCACAATGTGTTACCCTACCTAGCACGAGTGACCCTAGAATTTTTTATTTTTTTCAATGCAGTCTAGTTCAGAGGCCATGAGGTCAAACAAGGCCAAATTATTTTTTAATTATTCGACCAAGATTATAATTTATCATTATCCCAATTTAATGATTTGTTTAGACTGCCTCCTAGGGGTCCTAAGACAATTCCCTCTAGTTTTCATGCAAATTAATTTTGGAGTTGAATTGCTATTGGAGGGTAGTACAATGCATCAAAATCAAAAGCCTCGTCAATTTGCAACCCCTCTTTTAGATATATTTAGCATGTCATCGCACACACTATTTTTGGTCAAGTCAAAAGTGATGGGGTTGCAAGTTAACGAGAGCTATATTTTTTATGGGCTATGATAAATAATAATCAGGTTGATACCGGGGCATTCATGGCACAACAAATGCAAAAAATGGGTAATGCATTGCACGAAAAAGTAGTGACAGGATGATTAGTAACAACAATTGCTCATGGTTTGGGGTTGGAACAACAACTTTTAGATTTGCAACCTTTACTTGGAACTCAAGGATTGACATGGAATCCTATTTAGTATTGGCTGCATTTCCAAGTTAGAGACCTTTTTTGCCTCCCCAGCCCTAAGCACACCACTGTTACCAATCAGCCAATTAGTGATACCCATTGCAAGGGGCCTTTGAAGATGAAGATGATGAAGAAGAGGTAGAATTTCCCCCACAGCCCCCAACCCATTAAGAGTTCATCCCATGCCTAACCAAGTGATCAAGAGCTGCTAAACTTGTGGCTCAGTAGGATTGAGGAGGAACAACAAAGCCAAAGGACCACCTTACATTCCATCCAAGCAACCTTGCAACATATGTAGGCAACAATGGGCTCCATAGAATCAATGCCGGGAAATATGCACCAAATGATGCAGAGCATGCACAACTAGCACCTAGAGCATAATTTCCCATCACCACCACCACCTGAAGACTAGTAAGTTGGTAAGCTCCTATCCCTTCCTCTATGATCTTATATTTGTTAACTACATTGGGGATAATGTAGAATTTAAGCATAGGGGCTAGTTGCTTTCTAGCTTTTGGTCTATTTTGTTTTGGTCTGTTTTGTGTTTTGCTTTGTAATCCTTTTTCTTTTCATTTTGAGTTATATTTCATTTTTGCTAATCACAAAGTTAATAACTCCTCTAATGAGTTGATGTGGTAATAATTGATTTTAAACCCATGAAAGCTTGATTTGAGATAGACCTTGTTGACGATGAAATTTGGTTCGTACGGAGGACCCAAACTTTAGCCAATGGGAAATGATTCAATGAACTCCTAACTACAATCTGGTGTAGAAATCAAAAGAAGAAGGAGAAGAACACGATATTTTTTAACATGGTTCATCCAAATCCAGACAGTACCAAACCCTACATCCACGGTTGGTTTTATTACTGGGAAAATATTTGTTGTAACAGGGTTTTACAAGAGTTTCTCTCTTATGAGCTCCATGGCTCTCAAAACACTCTTCTCTCTCTAGTTTACCATGAGTTCTCTCAGAATGAGTTCCTTCTCTCCTCTCTATTACACAGAGTCCTATATACATAAAGGTAAATCTTGTAATTTGGCTCTTACAGGCTCTCCATCAATCAGCCCCTACTGACTATCTCCTTCTCGATTTATGTGCTCAACTAGTCTTGGCTGAGAATGGCTTCTTCAGTAGACTGGGCTCCCATTAGCTGGGCTTTTGCCAGCCCATCTAAATAATGCATACAATATAAGCCCCCTAACTCACGGTGCGCTCTGCGGACTGAGAGTTAGACTTCTGCTGGCAAAAGCTCAACATGCCATACTGAGATGAACAAGTTCCTGCAAATCACAGTTTAAAAATTTAAGTAGAATGAATGTCCAATGAGTCAATCGACATCAGTAGCAGATATTAATAAATCATATGATTTAGCATAAAAGGGCTTTCAGCTAGAAAATCATGATTTATAAACATATATCATATTGAATGACCATAATTAATCTAGGCTAAACCATCTTCAATTATCCAAGTAATTACAAAAGGAAGAATTTCCATTAATTGTTGAAGATCATAAGTGTGATAAACCCCAATCCTCAGCTTTTATAATTGAATTTTGTTTATTAATCAAGTGCTGCTCTTTCATTAATCTTCTTTAATATCTTTAATATCTTTAATATTCTTTATTGATTTAGACAACTTACATTGCAAACTCTAGTAGTTGATAGTGAGATCTTTGTGGGATTCAACCCATACTTACCAGTGTCTACTACAACTACACCATGCACTTGCGAAAAACACACATCAGTCACATGTGGTGCCAAAGAGTAGGTCATATGTGGTGCCAGATAGTAGGTCACATATAGTCCCAAAGAGTAGGTCACATGTGATGTCGAATAGTTAGTCACATGCAGTGCCAAAGAGTAGGTCATATGCGATGTTGAATAGTATATCGCATGTGGTGCTGAATAGTTGGTCACATGCGATGCCAAAGAATGGGTCGTATGCAGTGCTAAATAGTAGGTCACATATGATGCTGAATAGTAGGTCACATGTGGTACTAAATAGTTGGTCACATGCGATGCCAAATCTTTGTCAAATTGACTGCCCCTTCTAGATTTAGGAGGTCGAGTGCTCACTTTTGGGTAAGCCACTTTTAGTTATAGTACTCTGTTGAAAATTCATTCAAGAGTTAATAAGAAACCATAAGAACTAAATAGAGTATTGTAAGGTTAGATAAGCAAACTTAAGCTTATTGATAGTATGGGCGGAGATGTTCAGTGTTCCAAGCTTGAGGGAACTTAACTCCACTCATGTTTGCTAAATGGTGAGATCCATTTCCCAAATCTTCTTTGATTATGTATGGTCCTTCCTAGTTTAGACCTAGTGTCCAATCACTAGCCTTGCGAGCTCCAGGGAGGATAAGGTGCAACACGAGTTCTCCGATTCTATAGTGCCAAACTCAAACCTTCCTATTGTAATATCTCACAACCTATTGTTGATAAGTTACAACTTTGAGGTGGGCTATTTCTCTTATCTCTTTTGCAAGGTCGAGATTTGCAGGAGTAGTTGATTGTTATCCTCCAGATTAAAAATAGCTTTTCGTTGTGAAGTTACCTCGAGTTCAGCTGAGATCATGGCTTCAGATCCATATACCATTGAGAAGGGGGTTTCTCCTATGGTGCTTTAAGTTGTGGTTCTATAAGTCCAAAGCACCTTTTGCAGCTCGTCTACCCATGCTCCCTTCCTGGCCTCCAACCTCTTCTTTAAGATCTGTTTGATAATTTTGTTAACAGGCTCGACTTGCCCATTGGCTTGAGGATGGTCTATAGCTGAAAAATTCATCACGATTTTAAGATCGTCATAGAATCTGAGGAACTACTCACTGTTGAATTGGGTCTCGTTATCAATCATGATCTACAAAGGGACTCCAAACCTGCAAATAATATTAGCCCATATGAATTTTTCAATCTCCACAGAAGAGATTTGTGCCAGTTCCTTTGCCTCTACTCGCTTAGTGAAATAGTCAACAAAGACTACTGCATGTTTGCACATCCCGCAGTCTGTTAGGAATGGTCTAATCAGGTCCATGCCCCATATCATGAAGGGCCAAGAACTAACCATCTGTTGCAGATAGGTTGGTAGAGCTTATAGGACTTTGGTGAATCTCTAACACTTATTGCACTTCTTGATGAGGTCAATAGCATCATGTTTCATTGTAACTAAAGATAGCCCCCTGTATGGTTCCCGTAATGGCCGGTGTGAATATCCTTCAGGATGGTGTCATAGTCATGACCATCTATGCACGTTAGGAGTGGGGTTGAGAACCCCTTTTTATATAGCATGTCATCATAGATGCAGTACCTAGCTACTCGAGCTCGTAATCGATGAGCTTCTATCTTATCTTGTGGCAGTTTGTCATCTTGTCAGTAATCTAAGATTGCATTCATCCATGAGTTCTATGCCACAATAATTATCATTACAGCATCCTTCTGCTCTATGCTTGGTGATGGAAGGAACTTTATCGGGATTGCTCCCAAAAAATCTACATCTCTAGTCGTGGCCAAGTGAGTTAATGCATCTGCATACATGTTTTGAACTTGGGAATCTAATTGATCTCATATTGCTAGAAAGATCCAAGTAGTTCTTGAACCTTTTGAAGGTAAATGGCCATCTTTGATCCCCTTGTATGGTACTCACCCCACATGTGGCAAACTATAAGTTAGGAATCACTAAATATTTTTAGGTTTTTAGCTTGCATCTCCCTTGCCAGACGGAGCCTTGCTAACAATGCTTTATATTTTGCTTCATTATTTGTAGCTTGAAAATTGAATCTTAGTGCACTGAGCATTTTATGTCCCTTAGGGCTGATTAGAGGCACCCATACCCCGGCCATCTATTCACTTGATGACCCATTGACATACAATTCCTAGTACGAGGCCTCTGAAGCCTCTATTTCTTATTTTGCAGGCCCTGTGAACTCTACAATGAAGTTTACTAAGGCTTGCCCCTTAATTGCTGGCCTAGGCTTGTACTTAATGTCAAACCAGGCTAGCTTGATTGCCCACATCAGTAGACGACCTGAGGTATTAGTCTTTTATAAGATCTACCTTAGTGGGAATTACATGAGCACTTCTATGGTATATGCTTGGAAATAAGGTCATAGCTTCCTTCATGCGACCACAAGGCAATACACAAGTTTCTCCATTGGCAAGTACCTCATTTCAGCATCTAATAACCTCTTGCTTACATAGTAGACTAGGAATTGTGCTCCTCCTTCTTCCCATACCAGTGTTGCATTGAGAGCATGCTGGGATATCCCCAGGTAAACAATAAGCTTCTCACCTTCCCTCAGTTTAGATAAAAGAGGAGCTAGCCTATATATTACTTCAGTTGTTGGAAAGTGGACTCGTACTGTTCTATCCACTTAAATTGTTTCGTCTTCTTCATCACATCAAAGAATAAGATGCATTTGTCCATTGCTTTGGAGATGAATCTGTTATGCTATAACTTGGCCATTCAAGCTCTGTACATCATTGATTTTTGTAGAGGATCTTATATTAATAAGTGCTTTGATTTTCTCTGGATTTACCTCAATTCTCTTATTTTAACTAAGAATCCAAGGAATTTTTCTGAAGCCACCCCATATGCACACTTGTGAGGATTTAGCTTCATTTGATACCTCCTCAAAATCTAGAACATTTACCCCAGGTCACGAACATGGTTGACGACCTGTTTAGACTTCACTAGCATATCATCCCTATAAACCTCCATTGTCTTCCCGATCTGTTCTTTGAACATCGTATTGACCAACCACTGCTAGGTTGTCCCCGTATTCTTTATTCTAAAGGGCATCACCCTGTAACAATATAACTCACAGTCAGTGATAAACAAGGTATTTTCCTCATCTTATGGGTTCATAGGGATCTGATTACACTGAAGTAGGTGTCCATGAAGTTGAGAAGTAGGTGACCAACAGTTGCATCCATGAGCTAATCAAACCTCAATAGGGGGAAGTTATCCTATAGGCATGCCTTGTTGAGGTCCATGAAATCAATGCAAGTCCTCTATTTCCCATTTTTCTTTCTTACGAGTATGGATTTGACTACTTAAGTTAGGTAGTAAGCTTCTTGGATGAACTTGTTAGCCAAAAGCTTATCCACCTCTTCCTTAAGAGTGATGTATCACTTAGTAGTCATTGGCCTCCTCTTTTGATGGATCGACCTATGATAAGGGTCGATATTAAGCTTATGTGACATGATCTCAAGATCAATTCCTACCATATCCTCATGGTTCCAAGCGAAAATATTCAGGTTTGTTTTAAGGAATTTAGCTAGCTGGGTTTTTATATCTGGAGATAAGTTTTTCCCAGCTTGAGGCATCTTTCAACATCTACCTCACTAACCTATACATCTTTGAGCTCTTCCATTGGGCCGGTTGCTCTGTCTACATCCACCTCATAGGGGTCGAGGTTTTGACTGACCCCTGTTGTGCTCATAACTCATGTTTCTCTACTAGAAACCATATTAACCTTCTTCCCACTCTCCCCCAGCTTGACTGCTTCTTTATAGCAGCGTCGGGCTATGTGCTACTCACCTCACACATATCTGATTCCATTGGGGGTTGGGAATCTGATTGTAAGTGTCTTGGTAAATGTGAACATGTCTAGATCATTCATTGCAGGTTACCCTAATACCACATTGTAGGCTAAGGGGCAAACAACGATTAGGAAATCTGCTAAGATGGTTGCTTGGTGTCCTGAATCTCTAAGAGTAATAGGGAGCCTGATCTACCCCATCGATAGTATTGTATCTCCTATAAAGCCATAAAAGGGCTCTGGGGAAGGCTTCGTTGACCTGTGCTCAAGCCCATTTGCTCAAAACATCCTTTGTACATTACATTCATTGAGCTGCCCATATCGACCATAATCCTTTGTACCTCAGCGTTGCCAATTTTGGCTCGAATAATTAGTGCATCATTATAGGGAAAATGTATTCCTTGTGCATCTTTCTCTGTAAAGGTGATGCTATCCGAGGTCACTCTTGCCTTTTTAGTATGACCTCTAGATCCACCATGTCCGTGATTCGCTTCTCGCATATAGCATTCATGAGACCTGTTTAAGGTACTTGCAATATGTGGCCCACCATGAATGGTGAATATAGTTCTTACTGAGGGTGCCCCCTCCTGCTCCGAAGTTTGTAAGTGTTGCTATCATACAGGTTGTTGATGTTGTTGAGGTCATTGCTCTGCAGGTTACACTACATAATCTTTTAAATGACCTCTTTTGATCAGGTCTTCAATTGCATCTTTTAGTGCCCTGCACTCCAAAGTATTATGTCTAACTTCATCGTGATAAGCGCAACACTTGTCTATGTTTCTAAACCTATGGGTAGTCTTTATAAGGTTAGGCTTCCTAAAATCCTCCTTATCTTTTTTTGTCACGAAGATCCTTTTCAGAGTATCTGATAGGATGTTGTAGCTATCATAGTAACTTTTACGCTGAGATCGCTAGTTCCTAGCCTTCTTTGTGACCTGATTTTTGGGCTCATCATCCTGACCCTCTTTGTTGTTTTTGGTATTGCTCCTCCTTTTAGTTTGGTTGGAGTTTTGATTTGAGGCATGTCTCCTATTGGTCCTATTTGAGCCTTCAGCTAAACACAAACCCCCACGTCACTGATGGTCTCCTTCATCTTTCTCATGAACTTGATGGACCTTTAACCTTGGTCATGAGTTAGTAGGGTGAGCTAAATGAGTATGCCGATGTTCTTCTCTAGTTGGTTGCTCTTCCTAAGCTCCTTCCCATGACCATTAGAGAGTTTCTTTCTGCACAGTGCCCCCAACCTACTCTCATGAGTCTTGGGCTTATGCTTGAGTTAATGCCCTAATTGCCTCAGCCAACTCTCCTACCATTTTCTCCAATGCCTCATGACACTAATGCCATGCTTGTATTCCATTAATGCTATCAAGTTGGTGTGAGGCTGCTGGTGGCATGTCGACAGTAACACTTACGATGGGGATGACAGGAGTGCCTGCATGGAGAACTGGATCCTCTTGATGTTCCATATGACCATTTGTTTAGCCAACTGCAACATCTGAACTTCTGATGGTTCTTCCTCTAGCCATCAGAAAATAAAGGTGAATGCAGTTTAGGGTTCTCCTTCTAACGCCAAAATATTAATGTTAAAATCCAATCAACCCAAGTTCTTGAACCCTAATCTACAAAATGAATGTGAAAAGAGAGAGAAAGAGAGAGAGAGGAAAAGCAGGTAGACACCAAAAGTTTTTAACGTGATTCGGCTAAAGTTAATTTGATCCCTACGTCCATGACTTTTATTACTCTTTGTTGAATGTAATGTATCTGATGATTTAATGTGCCATGTACAATGATTTCATCCCCTTATATAATAGTTGGGGGTTATAGTTTGAATGTAAATCTATAACAAATAAGTATCTTGATTAAGATTATATAGTAGATCAAGATAGACGGTTATAATAGACTCCTGCCAGAATAGGAGACTAGATGGACTTTCCCGATGGTTGAGGATGCTTGTTGCGAGCTAAGAGCTAGGCCTTCTTCTCTCGACCTGAGGTTGCTACTTTGACTTATGTTGACTAGTGACCTTGGCTTCGTATTTACCAACCTGGTGTCATAGTCCGGTGAGCTCAATCCAAATGAGCTGGGCCTTTGTTAGTTGAGTCTTTCCATTGGGCTTTTTCTAACCCATTTATGCAGTACCAAATATTACCTACAATAATGTCATAGTTTTCTCTAATTTATTTGTCACTTAAAATACAAATACAAATGGTATGAAACCTTATTATCAACAATCGACAAGTAACATCAATAAAGCATTATCCACATATATCAATTACTAATTGAATTTAACCTGAAAATGATTAGAAGTATCCAATTAGAAACAAAAAGTAAGTATAAGTACTCAATTCCAAATTTTCAAACTATAAGGACCTAATTAAAAATTAAATAAAATTGTCACGAGTAATAGATTAATTTCCAAAATTTTGAATGTGTCATGAGTGATTCATGAACCATTAATAAAGGGTGACACCAAAGCCATCTATTTATCCATTTAATTATTTTTGTCTTATATTATATTATCTTGTTATTTTGTTGCTATTGTTTCTCTTATTATTATAAAACTATTAGATTTTTAAATTATAATTTCCACTCTTTCTTCAAATTTTAAATTATCTTTACCTCTTAGTTACATAAATAACCATTATAAAATAATTTTCTATTTAAGGTTGTTGAGAATTTGTAGACCTAAGCCTAACTTGTGCTTTGTCAAATGCCAAATTTTGGCCTGATTTAACTTGGTACCCTATTTAAGTCTAATTATTAAAGTAAGGCCAAGACTTTAATGCATTATTAATTGTTTTGAGTAGTCACACCCCAAACATTTAAATGATAGTGTATCATTAAATAAATCATTTATTAAATGGATGAGTTGAGGATATAGGTTTTTAACTCTTAAGGATTTAATGTTAAATCTGACACAAATTTTGTTCAAATTCAAGGCAAAGCTCACTCTTGTGTCCAATTATATGAGCTATTTAAAACCATATCACATCAATTTTTCACTAGATTCCATTTTTAACATCAACTATTTAAAATCATACTTAATCAATACACTTAAAGTAATATAAAAATAATATATATATATATATATAAGGAGGGAGAGAGAGAGAGAGAGAGAGATGGTGGAGAGAGCCTGGGCCCAATATGCCAACAAGCCAAGTCTAAAGTTATATAAACTAGACATGTTTAATAAACATGCTAATATATTGACTCAAGTCCAATTTATATAGCCAATACATAATGTTATACACAAACTTTCATACTACTTATACCTAAAAATAAGGGTGTAAATGAGCCAAAATATTTGTAAGCTACTAAGTTTGGCTCACATAAAGGCTCAGCTCAATTCATTTAATAAACAAATGAGTTTGAATATAAATTTAGGTTCGATTAATAAATAAGTCAAGCTTGAGAATATTAGAGTTCAACTCATTTAGTTCATGAATAACTTATTTAAAAAATAATAATTAAAAATATTTTATATATAATATCTTGATATAAAAATATATAGTAACATATAATCATTTTTAAATATCATACAATACTTGTAATTTATTATCTTTATTTTTTATTGGATGATCTTTTGTAAATATTTAGTATCTAATTTCTTGTGAGTGAAATGACTTGCCAAGTGACTTTATAATTTACACAGATGTGAAGAATCTACAAATAAAATGGTAACTTACTTTTGAATAAAATTTTGCAAAGAAAAGAATTGAATATAGCTATGAATAAGGATTATTTATATTTTGATTGAATTTATTTATTTTCAGTAAAAGAAATAATTATGTTAAACAAGCTAACAAGTCGAGCTTGAGCTCATTTATTTAGTAAACAAGCCAAGTTTAAAATCAATTTTAGACTCGTTTATAAAATGAGCTTAAGCTCAAGCTTGTTGATTTATTAAATGAACAAGAATGAACAAGCTCAAAAATGTTAAGGCTCTCATTTACACCCCTTACTTGAAAAAATTGCATAATTAGGAAAAAAAAGTAAGCGTGACCAATTTAAATTAAATTATGATGTGTTTGGTTAAATAACATATATAAGATAGAAATAATTGTGGATAGCATGATTTAAATACTTATAAAAAATAAAGTACTATTTAATCTTCTAATATTAATTTTTGGGAAAATTGTAAAATACCCCTATAAACTTTGGAGTGATAAGATTTTGCCCCCATCAACTTTGAACATTTGGAAATCAAACCCTTCAACCATAAAAAATTTAGAACTAACACTTATCATTCACTAAATTAGCCATTTTATTACATTACATGATATTTCTATAAATTTTCAAACCAGAATCTGAGTACTATTATATATTGATTTTTTTTCATATAATTTTCCAATTCATTTTCAAGTGTTTAATCAAAATTCTAGATATCTAATTTAATTTCTATTAATTATATAACGTGAAAATTATGTGTAAAAAATAACATAATAAACCAATAGATAATAGTGTTCTGATTCCTACTTAAAAAATTTATAAAAAATCACATAATTTAATAAAATAGTTAAGTAAATAATGGGTATTAGTTCTGTGTTTTGTATTGTTTAAGGGTTTGATTTCCAATTCTTGAAAGTTGGTGGGAGTAAATCCTAATCACCCTAAAGTTGAAGTAATCTAGAAATGAATGCAAGTACAAGTAACATTACTTCGGGTTTTATGTAAGAAATTAGTATTTCTTCTCCAAAGTATATGTGAATTTAGGATGGTATGTTGAGTTGCAACTTGTAAGGCTTCATTGACTTGGCTCTTGCAATGATCTATTAATTCCTAAC
The DNA here is from genome assembly GCA_026873985.1 of Saraca asoca. Lineage (NCBI taxonomy): Eukaryota > Viridiplantae > Streptophyta > Magnoliopsida > Fabales > Fabaceae > Saraca > Saraca asoca. The sequence continues at coordinate 14,710 of JANHAO010001414.1, forward strand.
CACCTTAAGTTATCTATTATTCTCAATTTTTGCTACACCAACTGCACATAAAAGAAGAAGCGGCTTTGGTCCAAATATTTTCTTTGCTTTTGTGGAAATTTAACCCTTGGGACATAGAAAAATGATAGTTACATTAGTTAATTTATCCTAATCTCTTTATACTCCATAAACATGGTATAACTTCGTCAAGATTAGTTTCATAGATTCTAAATGGATTTAGCCATATGTGGTAGCTGTGAGAAAGTTATAAGAGATGTAGTTTGTAAAATTAGTATTACTCTAACATATAAATGATCATTTTTTGTTAGAAGTTCTTTAATTATAGATCTTTCAACTTTTTCATATACATTAGGGGTGTTTTCTTTTCAAGTAGTGCAATTGAGTTGTCATCTTCACCAGGCCCTCAAGTGGTCTATTGTGATAAATTAATACAAGTAAGATTAGTTTCATTGATTCTAAATGGATTAAACAATATTACTATCATGTTTTAAATGAGTTACATCTTGTTTTTGAAAATGTTTCAACCATAGTTTAAGAAATTTATAATACTTAAACCAATATTACCTAATCTTGGGAAGAAAATTAATATAACTTAGTTACTACCAATGGTTTAGAAATTTACTTCCCTAGTTTAAAAGAGTTCGTACATGACTTTAAAAAAGCTAATATACTTGACTAGTAGAGGCATTCATTTTGCTATTCTAAAAACTTAATTACTATCATGGTTTAGGAAAATCACTATAAAAGAAATTAGTTATTCTCAACATTTAGGAAAATTAATACCTAAATTTAAGTAAATTATTACCATATTTTAAGAAAATGATGCATAAAATGATTTCACACATTTTCATGAAAATAAAATACAAATTCTTATTACAAATCTTTTATTTCAAAATACTCTAAAATAAAATATAAAACATTTTGGATTTGTTTAGCTGTGTTGTACTATATCACTGAAGTTTAGTAGAAACCAAATACTTGGAAACTGATTAACAAAAGGTCTAGAAGTCTACACTATTAAAGACTCCTCGCTTTCTACAATCTACAAGATAAAAGATAGGATGAATACAACCACTTAGTGAGCATGAAGCCTTCATTCTAACTTTGAGTGAAAAACATTTTTAGTTAGAGGTTTCTAATTTTCTCGAGGTTGGCCAATCAATTAACCCTAATTGATCAATAAACCTAGTCTGATCGATTAACTACCTAAACAAGACTGGTTAGTCTAGGTCCAAGTTAACCTCCTGGCTTAAACCTCCTTCCCAACCACCTTTATGGTTCAAACCTAACCCAACTTTGTGATATAATTCATATAACCCTATCCTAGTCAATCTGCTATGGGAATCTTGATTTTTTTAAGGGTTATCCTAGCCCACTCGGTCCTCCTACAAACTTGATTAAGATTGATTGACAAATGGTATTATATATATATCCAATTTGATTTATTCAAACAAGGTTCGGATAAATAATTGCTTTGATAATTATTTGTTCAATCCTTATGAAGACAATAGTCAACTCATCAAATATATTACTTGAGTGACTGGTGTATTTGCCACGATTAGCAAATATGCTTAGACATTGCCAGTTACTTCCATAGTTTAGAAAAATTACCATTTCCCTTCAAAAAAGTTATAACACTCCACTAATCATGTTCATTCATCCAAAGAAATATCTAAGACATTAATTACTATTGAGGTTTAGAAAAGTTACTTTTAAACAGAAGTTGCTAATAGAATTAAGAAAGTAACTACCAGACCTTAAGAAAATTACAATCTAAAATAGAGAAATGTTACTCTCTCCCTAAAGAAATATCTAAGCAACTAGTTGCTATTTAGGTTTAGCTAAGTTACTTTAAAGTTCTAAGCAAGCTACTACATGACTTTAAGAAAATAACTACATTTTACTGATTATATTACACACACCTAAAGATATATCTAAGTTCTTACATGAATTTATGAAAGTTACTTCCATATTTTAAAAAATTATCACCTATCTTCTAAAAAATTACAATACATCACTAATAATGGATGTAACTTTCCCAAACTGTTAAATGTTACTCCCTCTACTAAAGTAATATCTAAGAACTTAGTTACTTCCATGGATTGGGAAAGTTACTATCTAATTTTAAGAAAATTACTATATTTTATTAATCATGTTACTTATTAACCTAAAGAAATATTTGAGAATGAAGTGTTACATCCCAAATCTTATGAACGTGATCATCACAAATCAATAAGTGGCCAGTGACTAACGAACCAATGATCATCACAAATCCTAAATCTTAAACATGTGCACTTGTACACCGCACTTAACATAGTCAGCTATCCTTAATGACTAAAAGAAATCTTACTTATTCCCTAGTGCATGTAAGTCATCCAAATCCCTCTTAACATTGTTTCAATTCACACGCACAAAGCATCTCTTAATCTTTCTTTTATTTTTATGGATTTTCCTATGGAAATTGCATTCACTACCCTTAATAATTCTATCCTTTCTAAAATTCCTAATTTAATCAGTCCTTTCTAATGTATTCTAAATGTTTATGCAATAAGAAATGTGTTTGAATATATTTTCTCTTAAGAAATACTTTTTAATTCTTGGAACATAGTATGTCTAAGATATAAATGAAATCTTAAAATAAAACAATATGTAATATAATATAATAATTAGAAATAAATAAAATTATTATATTAAACAATATAATATTAATAAAATAAATAAGATAAATAAAATAAAACAAAATTTTATACCATTGATTTGAATAATAGATAATTTCATATATTTTGTAAACTTCATTTTCAAAAGAAACTCAAGAAATTTTTTTTTAAGAAAAATGATATTTTGAAGAACATAAACTTGAAATTGTAAATATTATAATTTGATATAAATCTTATGTTTTGTATGACTCAAAGGTTTTAGAAAAATTTGTAGTTCAATGCTAATGTATTCATACACATGAGATTATGTAAAGTTGGATTTCTAAGAATTTCTTAACAAGAACTTAATTCTAAGTTCCCATTCAATTTTCCTATTCTATTCAACCAATCAAACAATCATACATGTAAACATATAGGAATACAAATCCTAATCTCTAACTTGAATCTAAAATCACAATGAAAATCTTTAATCTTATATCCTAAACCATATAGTTCAACATTTCTAGGTCTTTTCTTGGGTCATATCATACTCCTAGCATCTATAGGCCTAAAATTATTTAAACATTTTTACATAGTTTACAATAATCTATTTCTTATGTCTAATTTGCCACTTCATAATGCATCAAAATATCTGGGTGATTTGAAAATGAATTTTGCTTTGTATATAAAAGAAGCTAAAGGGTAGAAGTTCCCATTCATCTAATTATAGGAAAATTTCCATCTTTTAATCCTAGGTCTAAAACACACTATTGAAAATAATTCATGATCTAAACAAAATTCACCAAATAAAAATTAATAAAACACAATGATGAGATAAAATAAAATCAAATTTATATTTGATTCAATTATTTTGCATCAAATTCATATTTTCAGATTGGGTGTTCGCTGGGACTTCTTCTTAATAGGGTTTCAACTCCATGTGACTATCTGACTGCACTAGAATTTTGTTATCTTAAATTTCATGCATCATCTTCTAACTTGACACTAACCAATCAACCGTCTCTTAAGGACCAATTGATTGACTGACCCTTTGGTCAATTAACCATCCATCCAAACTTGTATTCAAGTCTAGTCAAGTTAACTCTAAAAAGTGTTATAGGTTCTTGGCAATCATCTATACTATAATAATCATTATCATATAATATATTTTTTCACACAAACACACATACACACACACACACACACACACACACACACACACACACACACAAAGGTGGCCCTTAGAGCTTGCATTTTTCATCAATAACTCTAGTCTCCAATTTAATCTACCTTTATCCTTTACAACTTCTCTTTGAGTTTTGGATTGTAATTTTCTTTAGGTCTTGTCGAAGTAAAGCTGTTAAGTCTATTGGTAACTTCACTAAATCATGAAAGTAAACTTCCTTTAACCTTGATATTAACTAATTTCTTGAATATTTCCTTCCATGAACAAACTTGATTAATGAAATGCTATAATTTTCTTTAAGTTAGGAGGTAACTTTGCTAATAGAAGGAAGTAATATTCCTATGTTGCTTAAGTCTCAAATATTTCTTTTAGTTAATAAGCACATGATATATAAAATATTTTAATTTTCTTAAAATCAAATAGTAATTCTCTCAAACATCTGAAATAAATTTTCTAAACCATAGAAGTAACTAAGTACTCAAATATTACTTTAGGGGAGGGGTAACTTTCATCAATTTAAAAAAGTCACTTCAATTATCAGTGAGTGTTGTAATTTTTTTTAGAAGATAGGTGATAACTTTTTTAAGATGTGAAAGTAACTTTTCTAAACTTGAGTAATAACTTTATTCTTAGATAATAACTAATTTCTCAGTAATGTGTTCTAATTTCCTAAACGTTGATAATAACCAATTTTTAAGATAGTAATTTTCCTAAACCATGATAGTAACGGTAAGGGTGATGGGTTCTTGATGGCAGAGATCATCTCTTTACCTTATAATTCATATATTGTTACTTCTTGTGAGCTTACTTTATCTAGAATAGTCTTCTTATGCAATTATCATTTGTAGATTTTATATACACAAGAATCCATAGAAAATGATCAATGTTTACATCCAATTGACAACTTTTGGCGGAATTAAAGAGAGAAATCTAGTAACTTTTTTTATTTACTTTTTAAGCAAATGCTACTCTAGGATAATTATGTGAATAATTATCTATAGATGCAACTGTCATAGAATTAATGATATCTAGAGTTTGTAATATTACGCAAGAGATATAGTAATTATTAGCATGATGGTGGCTAGTTACAACTAAAGAGAATATAGTAATGATTTGTGTGATGATGACTAATTACAACTAAAGAGGAAGTTAACAAATGAAGCAAATATATCAATAATAGAAATTTCAAGTAATCAATCAACAAAATGAGTTGAGTTTAGTGATCATTTTCATAGAATGTAGCCATAACAAGGAAGTAAAATTAACAATGAACCAATCTCTGACTTTAAGCTAGCATGGCATGATAACACAAGTTTGATCCACATTCAAACAATTCAATATAGCCTTAATTTTTAAGATTGTGGATGTGATAAGTATGTTAACAGAGGGAATTGATTCCATGGGGAGTTGTGGTGAAAAAGCAACAGTGGTAGAGTTAGAAACCAATATCAAAAAAGTGAGAATGAAAAGAGATTGTGGTGAAAAAGCAACAACGATAGAGTCTAAAGCCAATATCTAAAAAGTGAGAGTGAGAAGAAATCTTATTTTACCATTTGTCCTTAGATGGTAAAACTCATTAGAGATGTTTTAGAAATTAATTATAGATCCCATAATTAATATTGTCCTTTTTAGCATGTTTGGTTATGCTTTTCAAGGTGTTTTCTAAACTAATTATAGTTTAAGATCACGATTGGAACAAAAACTATATGGAGTAGCTTTTGTTCTAATCATGATTTTTTGTTTCATAACAGATATTCCGAAATTAGTTATGCTACTCAGATCCATTAATAGATGCAACAATCAATTTACAATCATGCTTTAATTTTTACTCTAATTTTTTAATCATTATGTTAGGTTTTGAATCAAGGACCAATCTTAGATCTTTCATTAAATAATAAATATTTTGTTATCTTAATTCATGGACTACTATAAAGTTTTGCCTTTTCCTTTTTCCATTTAAAATGGTAGGTAAATATAGAGTTAACTATCATATATTGTGGGATATATGTATCAGATAATGCTTACTATCAGAGTTTAGAAAAATTACTTCCTTTTTTAAAAAAGTTATCACCTAACTTTAGGAAACTTACAATACTTCACTAATCAAGTTCTTCACTCTCCAAGGGAAATATATGATAAATTAGTTACTAAAAAGGTTTAAAATCCCTTAACAAAGTTACAATTCAAAATTTTACTCATCCCCTAAAAAAATATATGTGATCTTAGTTACCGCATTAGTTTAAGAAAGTTTTTTTAACATTTAAGGAAGATATTACTTGACTTTTGGATAATCAGTATGTTTTATTGATTATCCTAATTCTTATTAAGTTTAGGTAGTAACTTTCTCTAATAATAAGAGTAACTTGTCCAAACCTTGGTAGTAAGCAATTTTGTCAAATATTTCTTTATGTTAATCAAGATAATTAGTAAATTGTACTAACTTTCATAAAACTAGGTAGTAAGTTTACCAAACATCTTAAGTAATTTTCATAAACCATGGAAGTGGCTTGGTTCTTAATGAGTTTTGGATTGTAATTTTTTTTATGTCTGGTGATAGTAATGTTCTTAAAGTTTATTGCTAATTTCCTTAAATCATGCAAGTAAACTTTCTTTAACCTTGATAATAGCTAATTTCTAAGATATTTCTTTGTGTGAATGAACATGATTAAGGAAATGCTATAATTTTCTTAAAGTTAGGTGGCACCTTTTCTAACACAGGAAAATAATAATCCTAAACTCAAGTAGTAACTTCATTATGCAATATATCTTTTGTTTAATGAGTAATATAATTAATAAAAACATAGTAATATTCTTAAAATCAAATAATAACTCTCAAAAATCCAAAATAACTTCCTTAAGTTCTCAAATATTACTTTAGGGGGGAGCAATATTCACCATTTTAGGAAAGTTACTTCCATTATCAGTGTTATGTTGTAATTTTTTAGAAGATAAGTGGTAACTTTTTTAAAAAAAATATGCATAACTCTTTTAAACTTAGATAGTAACTTAGTTCTCATATATAAGTGTATAACATGATAAGTAAATACATATATAACATACATTATATTTACACACACATATATAAGGAATTGCTAGCCTCAACACCTTCATATGAAAGTTAGCATCCATCACTCTTTCACTTGGACAAAAAGTCCAACCTCTCTTTTTATATCAATTCAGGTAAAAGGAACATTTCAGTCATTTTCATTTTCAAAAGTGAAGTCTAACTTTTATGAAGAAAGAGAATTAGTTATTGAAAATTTTATTATTATCTCTCTCTTAATGCTCTCACTTAAAATTTAATTTCCTAAAATTTCTATACTTTATCCTTTTTTTACTCCAACTTCTTTTCATATAAGCACTCCATTTTTCTCTCTTATTTTTATTTATTTATTTTTTTGGATAGAGTAAGCCAAAGTCTTTATTTTAAATAAAATGTATTATTCTATAAGATGTTATTACTTGGATTTTTGGTTGATTGAAAAAAAAGGTTTAAATGCAATTTTGGTACTCCTAAAATATAGATTAGGTGATTTTGGTCCCTTAATTTGAAATATTTGATTTCAGTCCATTTAATATTTCAATCAGCTTCATTTTGATCCTTTTGTTAAATTCTCACCTAGTTATTGATAGGAAAACTGATATTGAGTTAGGAGGAGTGATTTTATTAAATGTGGCACACTTTTTCTATTCTAATTTTCATTTATTTGGTGGCTAATAATGAGATATTATCTTTTTATTCATACAAAAAAAATGAATTTGAAGAAAAAAAAAGACAATAGTCATGATACATACATTGATCAAGGTATAAATGCGTATCATAGTGGATAAAATATTTCACTTGAGTCTATGATAACTTTTTCATTAGTGATTAGATGAAAGTCTTATGGAATAACCAAAATTAAACTGATAAAAATATTTGGAGGATCAAAATCAAGTATTTTAGATTAAAAAACCAAAATAATTCTACATTTTGGTTAGCACCAAAAGATAATGACTATTGTTCCATGTGCATGTATGAATAAAAAAAGGGAAAAATAAGTGAAATCAACCTACAAGTTATATGTATAAAAAGAAAATTGGAGTGCTTACTTAAAAAAATGGAATAAAAAAAGAATGAATTAGTAAAAATTTTAGGAAATTAAAAAGCATTAGGAGACAGAGAATAATTAAATGTTTCAATCACTATTCTCTCTCTTTATTCAAGTTAGGCTTCACTTTTTAAAATTGGAATTATTAAAATGTCCCCTATAATAAAATTGATATAAAAAAGATATGCTAACCTTTTCATCCAAGTGAAAGAATGAAGGATAATAACCTTCACATGAAAATGTGGAGGTTATCAATATATATATATATATATATATATATAAACTCACGTCCCTCATATGTACTCATATGCATGCAATTATTACATTCCTTTAACCTTGTTATCCTTAACTTCATTTCCTTTTCGTTGTCATATAATTCATATAATTTTTTCCTTTCCTAACATTCACTATTATATTCAATCATATCTACTATTAAACAAGGTGCTAGCATAATAAATTAATAAAGTGACTAGTCATAATGCAAGTATTCAATGTAATTGTGCCCTCCTACTCCGCACTATTCTCATATGTCACCAACTATTATGGCTATCATAGTGATTAATAAATTAGTCTAATTTATTTTCCTAGTTAGAGGGTGTAAACGAGCTGAGTTGAACCTTAACATTTTCAGGCTTGTTCCTTTAATAAACGAATAACTTGAGTTTGGCTCGTTTAATAAATTAGCTTGGAACTGACTTTAAGCTTAACTCATTTATAAACAAGTTGAGCTCAAACTTGCCTCATTTAACTCATTTATCTCACTTATTATTTTTTTAAAAAAATAAATAAATTCAACTAGAATATAAATAATTTTTATTCATAATTATAAAAAAATTCATGTCTTCTGGTCTTTACATTTAAAATTCCATTAAAAAGTAAGTTATTATTTTTTTCTTTAGATTCTTCACATACTAAATTTGTGCAAATCGTTAAGTCATTTTACTTAAAAAAAATTAGATATTAAATATTTAAAAGAGATTACCTACTAAAGAAATTAAGATAATGTTTATAATTATAGTATGATATTTTAAAAAAATATGTTATTACTTATTTTTATATCAAGATATTAAATATAATATATATATGTAATTATGTTTTTAATTATAATTTGTTAAATGAGTTGTTTGTAAACAAAACAAGCCGAGTTTTAAGATTCTAAAACTCAACTCGTTTATTAATTGAGCCTAATTTTATTTTTAAGCACATTTGTATATTAATTAAGATGAACCAAGCCAAGTGCTTATGCAAGGCAAATTCAAGTAGCTCAACGAATAGCTTAGCTCATTTACGCCATTATTCTAAGTTCACATAGGTTTTCCCTTTCTTCCTTTGTAAAAGTCACATACACAAACATCTTTTTCATTCAAACTATTTAATCCTTGAATTTCCTTAATAAAATTACCCTTTTACTCTTACTATTATTATTTGTCCTATGTTATCATCCCATCTCAGAATAATCTGCTCCCTTTTTATTATAACCAAATGAATAAATTACTTAAGACATGGAAATTATGAAAGGTGTGAAAATTATGAATGTTACGAAAATTATGAAAATTGTGAAAAAAGTATTGGAAGTTAAGATTTCAGAAAAGTGATATGAAATTAGCTAGATCCAACTTTCAGTTCAATCTATTTACCTTCATTTTGATAGATTTAGACAGGGGATGCAAGTCGAACCTTTCACAATAAGGTTTCAACCTTCAAAAAGTTTCTAGACTCAATAAGATTTTGATTTTTGGAATCTATATGTCTAGGGTTTTACTACACCTGCTGTTAGCCATTAACCTGTCTATAGGACCAGATTGACCAATTAGATTAGATGACCAATTCAATAAGGTCAATTGATTGGTCAGCCCACCTTTGAGAGTCAACAATTTGACCCTTAACCCTCATGCTAACCCATTAGACTCATTTTTGAGTCTAATCAAGTTAACCATGTGGAGTTGTTACATTAACTTTCTTTAAGATGTAAAGTAACTTCTCCAAACCTTAGCAATAGCTAATTTTGTGATATATTTATTCATATGAGTGAAGAAGATGATCAGTAAAATGTACCAACTTTTTTATAATGAGATAGTAAGTTTGTCAAACATCTAAAGTAATTTTCATAAACCATAGTAGTGACTAAGTTCTTGTTGAATTCTGAATAGTAATTTTCTTAAGGTTTGGTGGTAGTAACATTTTCAAGGCCTACTAGTAATTTTTGTAAACCATGGAAGCAACCTTCCTTTAATCTTGATAGTAACTAATTTCTTAAATATTTCCTTACGCAAATGAACATGATTAGTGAAATATTGTAATCTTCTTGAAGTTAGGTGGTAACTATTCTAACACAAAGAAGTAATATTCCTAAACTCAAGTAGGAACTTACTTCTCAAATTTTCCTTTTGGTTAATGACTAATATAATCAGTAAAATGTACTAATTTTCTTATACCAGATAGTAACTCTCCCAAACATTTGAAGAAACTTTTCTATACCATAGAAGTGACTAAGTTCTCAAATATTACTTTAGCAGAGGGAGTAACATTTATTAGTTTAGAAAAGTTACTTCCTGTATCAATGATGTGTTGTAATTTTTTAGAAGATAAGTGATAAATTTTTTAAAATATGGAAGTAACTTTCATAAACTCAAGTAGTAACTCTATTCTCAAATATTTCTTTAGGTGTGTTTAACATGATCAATAAAAAGTGAAGTCATGTAGTAGCTTACTTAAAACCTTAAAGTAACTTGACTAAACTTATATAGTAACTAATTTCTCAGATATTTCTTTGAGTGGAAAGAATAACATTTCTCAATTTTGGATTGTAATTTTCTTAAGGTCTAGTAGTTACTTTCTTTTGATTGTAATTTTCTTAAGGCTTGGTAGTTATTTTCTTAAATTTTATTGGTAACTTTCATAAACCTTGGAAGTAATTTTGCTAAATTTTAATACCAACTAATATCTTACATATTTCTTTAGATGAATGAATAGATCAATGAAGTGTTGTAATTTTCTTGAAGGTGAGTGGTAACTTTTCTAAACTAGGGAAGTAACTGGCAACATCTAAGCATATTTGCTAATTGTTGCTGAAGTAATATAGTTGATGAGTTGATTATTGTCTTCATAGGTATTGAGCAAATAATTATCAAAACAATTATTAATTCAAACTTGATTTGAATAAATCAAATTGAAATTATGTAACATCCCTATATATCAATCTTGACTAGGCTTGGAGGAGGACCTAATGGGCCAAGAAAACCCTTGAGATAGGATTGTAGGAATCAAATTATGAAATCGGGTTAAGATTAGACCATAGAAGCAGTTGGAAAATAGGTTTAAGTTAAGAGGTTGACATATACTTGGACCAACCAATCGATCGGTCACTTATGACCAGTCGATCAATTAGTATTAGAAAAAGCAAAATCCCTAATACCTTCAAAATGGAAAAATGGAATCCTAATTTGGCTATGGACTTTTTGGAGGTTGGAATTTTACTAGAGAAAGAGTCCATTTGCATCTCTAGCCTAAGATTTGAATCTAAGGTAAACCAATTAGTTTAATGTTTTATTTATCTTAGTTTTAGTATGTTTTATTTCACAGAATTATGTTTTTTGTTGTTTTTATTGCGAGGTTCATGTTTGTACCATGGTAGGCCTAAATTTAATATGAATGCCTAATCAAGGATGTTTGGGGAAAATATTTTCCTTCCAAAGGTAAGTGAGAGTTTTCATTCTGACTAGCTTCCATTTCTTATAAAGAAATATGTATATGTTTTAAAAATAGCCAAAAGTTTTTCTATATGTTTGAATTAGTATTAAGGCCTAAGTAATATAAAGAAATAATAAATAACTTAGGAAAATATATGCTTGATACTTGCACTATGTGAATTATTGAATCTATGCATGTGTGGGCTATTTTAAGGTTGGAACATTAAATTAGCTATGCATGGATAATACAAGTTAAAGGTGTAACATAAACTTAAATAAGCTTAACTTAGGAAATAAAAAGGGACATGTTCGTGGAAGGGCTTTAGTAAAGGGTAGAATGGTAATTATACAAACTATGATAGATATAGTTACACAAAGAAATTAGGATTCTTGAATGTAGTTGTAACTGACTTCATTAAATTAAGAGAAACCTAAGTGTACTAGGACAAGGTTAGGAAAAGGAACTTAAGCCGACTAGACTGTATACAATATACCATAGGGGTATACATTAAAGGATACAGTATATCATATGGGTTTAGGGTTTAGTCATTACCATATGATTATGTTAATTATGAAAAGTCAAATTTTCTAATAATATCTAACTAAGGCTATGTTCCAACCTAATACTAAACTCACTCTTGCAAACATATATACATATAGTTCATGTAGGAAAACATTTCTAACAATTCTACATTAATTTATAATCCTATTCTTTCTATCTTGACAGCCTTATATTTCCACTTAGGTCATTTACTACTTATCCTAACATTACAAAAAAACCTTTGTCTATTTTTGGAAACATAATCTTTATGAGACAAATGAAGCCAAGAGAGTAGAAATCCCTACTTATCTTAGTAGGAAAGAGTTCTCCTAAACTTACACCTCAAAGCTCTTCTTTAATTTTAATCATGGCCTTTGGCTATTAGGGAAACCACCTTACAACAACTAAAGAAACAAAAAGAAGATCAAAACTAAAAATTAAAAGAACTTAAGATAAGAAAATGGCCTTTTAGGCTAAAAATTTTACCTTAGGCTCACATACTTAAAGAGCACGAACCAAAAGCCTATATGTAGCTAAGTAATGCCCTTTAGGAGCTACTCAATTGTAAATGAGGGTTTGATAAAGAGGGTTCTCCTTATATAGGCCTCAAGTGGTGGCTGATCAACTTGTTGGTATGTATCTAGTAAATCTCCTCCTTAAGATTGGTTGATTAATTGGTTTAAGTCTTAAACACCTCCTTGTCCCAAAACATATACCCAGCCAATACCATGGCCCAATTCCATCCCATTTTAAGGATTCGATCCAAACCATCCTAATCAAGAGTTATCCTAGTCTATTTAAGATGTTATGTGAAGTTACTCCCTCAATTTAGTTTTTGTTAGAAAAGTTGCCACCAAACTTCAACAAAATTACAACATTTCATCAATCATGTTCAATCACATAAGGAAATATTTGACAAATTAGTTACTATCAAGGTTAAAAGAGGTTTACTTCCATAATTTAGGGAAGTTACCAATAAACTGTAAGAACGTTACTACCATTAGACCTATAGAAAATTAAAATCCAAAACTAATGAGAACCTAGCCACTACCATGGTTTATGAAAGTTAGTTCAAATGCATGACAAACTTATTACATGGTTTTAAGAAAGTTAGTACATTTTATTGGTCAACTTCTTCATTCACATAAAGAAATATTTGAAAAAATTAATTACTCAAAGGTTTGTACAAGTTACTCTCTACCATAGAGAAAGTTCCTACTTAAACTTAATGTGAATTAGGACAATTAGTAAAATGTGGTAATTATCCTAAAGTTAGGCAATATCTTCCTTAAATTTGTGAAAAAACTTTCTTAAACCAAGGCAGTAACAAAAGTCATAGATCTTTCTTTAGGACAATAAGTAAAATTTTAGTTTTAGATTGTAATTTTCTTAAGGTTTGGTAGTAAATTTCTCAAACTTCGATGGTAGCTTTCCTAAAGTATGGAAATGATATGGATGAGCATGTATATATACACACACACACACACAAACACGTTAAAATAAAATTATTTTCACTGATATTGGCATCAACTAATTTATCCACACATTCATACACAAATAATAGATTTGTAAACAAAAATGCTAATAACATTATTTTCATCTTATTGGTATTAATTGTTTTATTTTCATTTACATTAATATACATACATGTGTTTTACTCTTAACAAAGGTTACACAACAAAAAAATCCAACTCTTTACTATATACATAGTCTACTTGTTTTTAACGGCATTTCAATCTAGAATCTTCAAGATTAAATACTTAGCCCTTAACTATTGGGATTTTCCCTTAAGACAAACTTGTATCATGTTCATAAAAGACAAGGACCAATATGCATAAGGGTAAATTACTCCCCCCTTCCTTGAAATTTAGCTTAAAATGCATGCTTCCCTTTTATTTAAAAAATTGATTAAATCTCCCTCATAACAAGATTTATACTTCCCTTGTAACTAACTTTTGAGAATTTAATTAAACACTTCTTTATCATTTAATGCCAAATTTCAAACAAAAGTAGAAATAATTTACCCATATAGATCATCTGATAAAAACTTGTAAAAATTTAGAATCAAGTAGTATATTTAAGATTCTTCTTCCCTGAGTGAAACAATATCTATTGACAACAGGTTTCACTTCATCAATATTCATAAATTTGTTGGAAAGTTCAAAGTGCATGTAAATAAAGTCGAAAATCAAGTATAGATTATTTATGCCATATCATTGCAATTTATTTTAGTGTTTTTTTCACTATCATACCAAATACGAAGATACCATGAATTTTCCATCCCTTGTGATCAAATCTTAACAAACCAAAAACCTCTAAAACATATTGCTTGTCAATAGATACCACAACATCACCTATTATCCCACAACCATCTCAAATATAACATCATCCTTTCTAGGATGTAAATCCTCCCACAATTTGATTTCTGAAATATCAATTTAAATTGTATATTAAAGAATATAAAAGCTTACTACAATAGAATGCACAATGACAATATTTGGTTGAAAACTTTTGTCGAAAAGTAATTGTGTGCAATGAAAGTTAGCTACTAAAATCACCAAGGGTATTAAGCTCTTGATGCTACTTTCTAAAGTTATTGAATTAAGAATGTTGTTACATATCTACCAATCCAAATGGACTCCAAGTATTTTAATCATCAGAATATTGAGGATCTTTTAAGGCTAACTTCAACTTTAGCCATGCTGGTTGATCTTGTCAAAAGGGAAATTGTTAGAAGTTGTTCAAGTTCTCAAAAATCATGTAAAATGCAACAAATGACACTAAGAATAATCCTAAAAGTAGCAAGTATATCCATCACTCTACACGTTTCATAGAGCAAATAATAAATGTCAAGTAGAAGAGGTGATCATGTATAATATCTAGAGAAATTTTTAGATGCCTTAGTTATAACACATGTCTTTATTTTCATGATTTTTCCTAATTAATTAAAGCTATTTATCAATTTTATTGATGATTTGTTCATTTTGTGAGAGCCACAAGCATCAAAGGTGTCATTACTCAACTTCAAGATATTGAAAAATGCAAAACTAGTAAATAATAAATGTTAATTAGAAAAGATAAGCAGTGCAATGTGCGGAGAAAGTAAATGTTGAACAACTTATATAGTACATAAATAAGACTTCTTATTATAATTGCTTCAAGTGTCTTATATGTAACAAACATACAAGAGACTTGAAGGATTTAGTGTGAGATATTGTTTTAAATTTGGAAAGACATAAATAATGAAATTCAAGTTCTTATAGAGCAAGGTATTTCCTATCAAGGCTGATGGATATTATTGAAGTAGGCTTTTTAAGAAACCTCTTATGTCTAATTTTGTTCCATATGCTAATGCCCGAAATTGAAATGACAACCTTATCACTTATTCAATGATATCAATATGGTTATAAAGGATATAACTTTTTTGCGTAAAAGAGATTCTATATATATATATATATATATATACCATATAATGACTCTACATAGATACTCATGTACCTTTTTGAATAGTGCAAAATAGAAATGGTTTGGTTCTATCTTTAGAAAATTGACATAATTCAATCCTTTCATCTAACAAAGAGAAAAAAAAAAACCTTATGTCAGACAGTAAATCTACAACCAATCTTGCTAAAGTTTCTTAAATTAAATAAAATCAAATACACAATACCGAGTTACATGATATAGTAGTTAAAGGAACACCATCTTCAATCTTCCATATAGTTGTTGAACTATCGATAAATGTTGAAGCCAAAAATTATGTGTCTAAATTGAATTGCGAAAGAAAATGAAGGAGACAATTAAAGTAGTATCCATGTCACCCAACTTTCAAATTACATTTAGAATCATAGTTCCACCCCTCACCCCCTTTCAAAGGATAAAGTGACATATACATGCAGAATGGATTAACAAAAATTATCATTTTACAAAAGAAAAAAGCATAGTATTATTTTATGCTCGAATCAATGAAAAATATGATCTTTGATGTTGAAGGGAAAAATTAAATTGATTTTTTATTTTGACTCTAGTACCCTAGAAACAAAAATTATCGTAGGTGTTATAATTGCCATTTTATTACCATCAAGATTAAGATTATGTTCAATATAATTTATTATTTACTTTATATTATAACCATCCTTTTATTGTTTAATACAAAATTCATAAATAGTCATGCATATTACCATAGGCATTAATATATAAAGCAAAAATATGCATATTTAGACGTACCAGATGTTTCAAAAAGTATCATTATTACTAGTTTTTTTAATTAAAAAAGAAAATTTTATAAAAGAGAAACAGAGAACAAAAATGTTATATGTGAAAATCGATTCGTCCTAGTTGGACTCACAAGCAACCCAAGAGCGGAAAAAGGACCAGCTTGAAAGACATTCAGTTCATCCTGCTTTCAGTTCGTGTCGTAAGGCGACTTCCTCGGCTTGAGCTTGCACATGACAGAGCGAGCTCGACCTCTCCATCCCGAAAATGACCATATCCCCAGGCCAAACGATCCAGCCAACGAAGTGTGACTAGCGATCTGAGAGCTTGCTAAACCAAAAACTACAGGAGACTAAGTCATACTTTGCCCAGGAGACATACTGGGCCCACCTACAAAAGATAATCTACAGCAACAAAATAACAAGATTTTATCTGTTCATTCTGTCTTATATAATAAATGTTGATGTAACAGATTTACTACATATAAAATTACCATTGTAACCTCTTCTCCTCGATAAATATGAGGAAGGAGCCTTCTGTAGAGAGGGATCCTGAAGACAGGCGGACACTTTACCAAAATAGAGAGAGCACATGTATGCTGAAAATCTATAAAAATGCTTCCACCATAATACACTACCGTGGACATAAGGTCCAAGGATATTCAGATTTGGCCAAATCATATTAAAAATCTTGTGTCTCCTTGCTGTTATTCCCTTCTTCCTTGTGTATTCTGTTGATTTGTTATGTTTGAACCAGTTAATGGTCAGAGATCCCGAAAGAATCCTCCCGTTGGCCAAAGTTTGGCTTAATACCAAAATCTGATGTCAATAAAAAAAGAGGGCAAGGAATCCTAATATCATTTATTACTAGCTTGTTCATGCATTTTATATATTCTATTAGTTGCATTAATTAATGCACCTAGCACTGGGTTCAAATAGAAGTAATTCCAAGGCCTGCCTAAAGTTTATATCCTGAACAGATCTATAATCTCTTGGTTCATTCAAAAGCATGCAAGATTAGGCCATTCCAAAAATTTTTGATGTCTATCCTACAGTTGTAGAGGATAGATGTCAAATGTACAGGATCAACAATCTAGGAAGAAAAAATGAAAATGCCACACAAGTTAAAACAATTATTAGATTCTAGATTAGTACTTACCACCACACTAATAGCATATTTTAAATCCATCAACACTAAAATAAATAAAGTTTTGAGGGACCAACACCTTATGGAGGGGTAGTTTTTTTGCCAAAAACTTAATGCGATCATATGGCTTAAACAATTTGAAAGCCACAATGAAAAACTTCAATCTATAAATGATCAGTATCAATGAGAAGACACAACTGAATGACTTAACACAAGATATCTTCTAACCATACTTATGAAATCTGAAATTTCAACCCAACAATTATGTAAGCCATACTTGCCTAAAATGTAATAATAAAAAAATGATAGAATTTACAAATATAACAAAAATCATTTATTTAGGATTTAGTGCCATCATATTGTTATTTCTTTCTTAATACAAACATTAGTTTATATTTGGCAGTAATGAAAAATAGTAAATTTAATTAAAACCCTTAAACCTCACAAGACATAGGAAATGCAAAATAATTGATAGCTCTTTGGCATGTAGCAAAATTTTCAAATATCCTCTTAAGCTAAATAGAACACATACAAAGCCATAGGATAGGCATATATGTACATAGGCACTAATATCTCAATAAAAGAAATGCAACTGCTAGATCAATCATTTTTTATAAGCCCAAAAATATGAACATGGTTACACAAATTGTCAACTTGTCAATAATAAAAACTCATCATACACTCTTAAGAGAAAAATAACATTTTTCATCTCTAAATTTTCTCATCAGATTCATGACCCAATATGTAAATTTAGATGCATTTTTTGTTGGTGTATGCCCTAGAAGCCAATCATAAGATGATTGTTTGCATACATTATATTACGTTTTAATGACAATTCAATTATTATA
>JANHAO010001415.1:0-32976 GCA_026873985.1 Saraca asoca
GGTCCTCTTGAATCAGCAAAACACATGTCTCATTCAGCCTCAATCCATTCAGCCCTCATTGCGTCTTGGTCCATGGTCCAATTTGATTGGCCTTGATGATGTTGACCCACTTTGGCTCACCTTCAGTAGTGATGTCTTTTTCCCCTTATTAGACTTCTTGGATTAGTCCATTAAGTGCTTTTTTGAATCTGCTAGCCCCTACTCTTGTAATAGGTCCAGTTAAAACTTGAAGTGGGTCTCCATTTACTTTGCTAGCCTTGTCCTCATCAATAGTGTTGGGATGACCAATCATGAATGATTTAGATCTAGTCATGTCAACCAGGACACTGATAGTACAATTCCCAACCATGAATGGAGTTGGATGCGTGCGAGGTGAGCAATACCAAACAATGATGTTATAAGGATGCTGTCAAGCTCAAGGAGAAGGGCAAGAGAGTTGACATAGTTTCTAATGAAGAACCCCAAGCTCTGAGCTTAGCCAGGATCAGTCATGATCTCGATCCCCATGACCTAGAATTGGACAAGGAAACTGGGCCAATTGAGGAGCTTAAAAAGATTAGGATCGGTGAGACAAATGATAAGAAGTGCCTTAAGCTTAGAAAGAACCTACCTCCTGATGTGAGGGTCCAGCTAGCTTATTTCCTCAAAGAAAACTTGGATGTCTTTGCTTGGAACCACTAAGATATGGTAGGGATCGACCCCAAAATTATGTCACGCAAGCTGAATATCAACTTTCATCACCAGCCTATTCATCAAAAAAGAAGGCCATTCACTGTTGAGCGATCTGACACCTTGAAGGAGGAAGTAAATAGAATATTTACGAATAAATTCATTCGAGAGGCTCACTACCTAGTCTGGGTAGCTAACCCTATCTTAGTAAAAAAGAAGAACGAAAAATAGAGAACATGCATCGACTTCACAGACCTTAATAAGGCTTGCCCAAAGGATAGCTTCCCCTTACCAAGAATTGACCAACTTGTTGATGCAACAGCTAGGCATCAACTCCTCAATTTTATGGATGCATACTCCAGGTATAATCAGATACCCATGGAGCCTCAAGACAAGGAGCACACCTCATTCATCACAAATTGAGGATTATACTGCTACAAAGTGATGTCCTTCGAGCTAAAGAACAGAGGAGCAACCTACCAACAGTTGGTCAACACGATGTTCAAAGATCATATTGGGAAGACCATGGAGGTCTATATGGACAACATGCTCGTGAAGTCTAGACAAGTTGTGAATCATGTGAAGGATCTAGATGAAATGTTCCAGATCCTAAGAAAGTACTGAATGAAATTGAATCCACTTAAGTACGTATTTGGAGTATTTCTCAGGTTCATGGTCAATGATAAAGGAATAGAGGCAAACCTGAAAAAATCAAAGCGCTCATCAATATGAGATTGTCAACCAGGATCAAAGATGTGCAGAGTTTAACTAGCCAGGTTATGACACTTAGCAGATTTATCTCAAAGGTAATAGACATATATCAACCTTTCTTTAATGTCCTAAGGAAAGCAAAGTGCTTTGAATAGACTGAAGAGTGTAAGGCTACCTTTATGCACTTAAAGGAGTACATGGGCTAAGCTCTATTATTATCCAAACCACTAGAAGGTGAAAAGCTAATCCTTTACTTGGGAGTATCCCAGCATGCCATCAGTGCAGCCCTTATCTACGAGGAGAGCGAAGTGCAACTCCCAGTGTATTACGTGAGCAAGAGGTTGTTGAATGTAGAAGAAAACTATAATCCCATGAAGAAGCTTGTCTACTATCTTGTTGTCACATCTAGTAAACTACGACCTTACTTTCAGGTCCATACCATTGAGGTGCCAACTCATTATCCACTAAGGCAAACTTTTCAGAAGGTGGATGCCTCAGGACACTTACTTAAATGGGCAATTGAACTTGCCTAATTTGACATCCATTACAAATTAAGGTTAGTGATTAAGGGACAAGCCTTAGCTGACTTTATAGCAGAATTCATTGGACCTATCAAGGAAGAGGCAGAAACCTTGGAAGGACCATGGTGGGAGCTTTATATAGATAGGTCCTTATGTAAGCAGAAGGCAAGAGCAAGGATCCTTTTAATCAGCCTGGAAGGGCATAAAATCCTCTGCGCCTTAAAGTTTGAATTCTGAGCTACCAATAATAAGGCAGAATATGAAGCATTGTTCACAAGACCCCACCTGGCAAAAGAGGTATAAGCTAAAAATCTGAAAATCTTCAATGATTCTCAACTAGTCATTTGCCATACAAAAGGGGGATATCATGCGAAGGGACCAAAAATGGTTGTCTACCTACAAAGGACTTGGGAGCTACTAAACGAATTTCAAAGGTATAAGATCATCCAGATCCCTCGAGCTCAAAACATACATACAGATGCATTAGCTCACTTGGCCACAACAAGGGACACAGACTTTTCAAGTGCAATACCAATAGAGACTCTTCCATCTCCGAGCATTGAGCGGTAAGATGCCACAATGACAACCATTATAACATATGGCTCATGGATGAGTCTTATCTTGAAATACTTATGGGATAGTGAACTCTTGGAAGATAGAATAAAAGCATGCCACACACGATCCTGAGCTGCCAGATACTGCATCATCAATGATACGCTTTATAAAAGGGGCTTCTCAGATGCATTGATGGTCCTGACTGTGACCTCATCCTAGAAGGAATTCATGCTAGGCACTACAAAAACCATGCTAGGGGGTTGTCACTAGCTCAAAAGGTTTTTTGGCAAGGTTTCTTCTGGCCAACCATGAAACGGGACACAATCGACCTCGTCAAGCAATGTGACAAGTGCCAAAGTTCCCCGAGCTCCTCTAGCTTACCTCTAATTAATGGTCAACCCTTAGCCCTTTGTAATATGGGGGATTGACCTGATAAGACCTCCCCCCACAAGTCATGAAAACTGCAAGTATGCAGTGGTAGCTGTAGATTATTTTACCAAATAGGCAGAAGCAAAGGAACTGGCCTAGATTTCTTCCTTTCAAATTGAGAAATTTATTTGAAATAACATTATTTATTAGTTCGGCATCCCTCAACAGATAGTGACTGACAATGGGACTTAGTTTACTAGCGAGTAGTTCATCGAGTTTTGTAATAACCTCGGGATTTTGAAGAGTTGTTCATCGATAAACCATCCTCAAACTAACAGACAGGTTGAGGCAGTGAACAAGATCATTAAGTAGATTCTAAAGAAAAAATTAGAAGCTCAAAAAGGGGTGTGGGTAGATGAATTACCAAAGGTGCTATAGACTTATCGAACTATAGCTTGCAGCACCACTGGAGAAACCCCTTTCTCAGTGGTCTACGGAGTTGAAGCCATGATATTGATGGAGTTCGAAGTAACTTCGCATCAGAGGGCTACTTTCAACCAAGAGGAGAATGACTAGCTACTCGCTGCAAGCCTCGATCTTGTCAAAGAAATAAGAGACATTGCTCATCTCAGGATCACAACCTACCAACAACGGATTGCAAGGCATTTTAACCAAAGAGTCCAAGCTTAAAACTTTAAAACAGGCAATCTCATCCTATGCCTCGTTCTGCCAGGAGGTCACAATCCTAGTGAAGGGACATTGGGCCCCAACCGAGAAGGCCAGTACATAATAAAAGAGAAATTGAGAAGTGGGGGATATCGCTTAGCTAATGTCAAAGGAGTTGAGTTGCCCCGAGCATAGAATGCCGAACATCTTCGGCCATACTATCAATAAAGGCAAATTTAGCCCTATAAACTTGTAATATTCTTTAAAGTTTCAAATTAAATAAGGATCAAGGAATTCCTTTGTCTTTTTATATTATGTTCAACATGCCCTCTTAATGTATTTCGTCGGTGGTTGACGTTATTTAAAGAAAAACTATGCTCTGTGAGGATAGCTTAGCTAGCTGTCTCATAAAGCGAAAATGCTAGAACCTCACACGCTACAACTTAATATGACTCATTCGGGTCTATGCAGTTCACCAGAGGATTAGTTAATGAAATACTAAAATGTTCGATAGATAAAAAATTTCAAAATAGTGTCATGATTACATAAAGTATAAAATTAGATCAAGAAAATACACAATAAAGTTATAGAGGGTGCTAAAAGGGACAGAGTTAGAGGACTAGAAAGATCTTGTGGAGTGGAGGAGTTCATGACAGCCACAAGCAGGTCTTTTGTCCCTTGTTCCCCAGGCCTCTCTTCAATTGCTTTTTGTGTTATTGGAGCACCCTCAGCCTACTCCACGATCTGAATGGAAGGATCACTAATAGCTTCAGTGCCTGGAGGAGAGACTGCCTCCGCTCCCTCAACAAAGCCCTAAATAATTGCTTTAATCTCCCCGCCAAAGACTGAAAAGTCAAAGTCAGGGTGTTTCTACTATAGAGTATACATAAAGCTTTCGGTGGTCTCGGAGATCATAGCTTCTCTGGGTAGAAGTTTCCTCTCTTACCCTAATGATCTCCTCCTCAGCCTATGTAGCGCTTTCCTCAGCTCGCTTGGCAGCCTTTTCAGCTCATAATGCTCTATCCTCAATATGAGCTGCCCTTTTTTAAGTAGCTTCAGATTGCCTTTGGAAGCTTTCAACCCCTCATGCTAGTGTTGCCAAGTCCTCCTTCCCCTGTTAAAGCTCGTCATGAGCCCGCAGCAGCCTCAATGCCAAATCAGCTATCTCATCCTCTAACTTTTTATTTAGTTTGGCTACCTCTTTAGTCATCACTGCTAGGCTAGCCTTAAGCTGATCTTGCTCCTCCTCCTAGATTAAGCTCTCATTTCTCAACTTTATTGCCTTTAGTACCCTCTAAAAAGAACAGTAAGAAGTCAAAACATAAACAAAAGATTAAGGAAAAGCAAGAAAAGAACAATACTGACCATCAGACAATGGTTGGTTAATATTTTTGCCAAAGAACTCCCTCGATTTCTGTCATCCTCCAGGGATTTTTTCTAAGCCCCCAAGATCTGGCCCACATTTTTGTTAACAACATTATAATGAGCCAAAGTCCTGGGTCACAAACCTTTAATCTAGAACCCCAGAGCATCCTCAGCCCCTACCATTGGACCAACAATGACCTCTTTTGCCCTATCAATTCTTAGCCTCTTAGAAAGAGGCCCAGTTGGAGCTTCCTCTCCATGGCCTGGAGACCTCGATCTCATTCTTCCGACCTTAGTTAGTCCCAATTGAGAAACAGGGGTCAGGGCAAGCAAGGTCTAGTCTATGATCATAAGGGTGAAAAGATCACTGGCTCGAGCTAGAGATGGGACAGTGGCAAAGGAATAAGCTTGACTAGTCCAAACAAGAGCTAGATTAGCTACAAAGGGGGACGAATGATTAACATGAGTGGAGGCTGAAGTAGCAGTTCACCTCAACCTGACAGGAGGTAAGACCAAGTTAACTCTCCCCATGTCACCATGTTTGCTGAAATTGGCAAGGGGAACTTCCTTTGTCCCACAAACTCCAACGTCCCACGAGTGGTCAAGAAGCTTGGCACCCTGAGTAGGGGAAAGTCCATAAGCTCGTAGGAGCTCCTCATCAAACCTCGAGTCGTTTCGTAGATCGTCGTAGATAGTAAACTTGTCTAACACCTCAATCTCCCTCGCACTCAACTCCGACCTCTCCTTTCTTGCCCCATCTACAAAGAACATGGCAAAGGTTAGATTCAAAGTAAAATGAAAAATAGCAAGAAGCCCGTGTTCTTTTAGCTCGTTCACTCAGACTTGAAACAAACAAGAAATTTTAAAGGTGATGTAAGGATATGCAGGAAGCATAAAACCAACAAGTCTTATAAGGACCCATATTGGATTTTCCTTTGGCATCCCCATGAGATAACACCCTCTTATATTTAAAAGGATGAGGCAAAATATAATAAACCCCTTCCCGCTGTCCAACAGTCTTGATGCTGTACAAATAGTAGAGAACTCTAGTGTTAGGAGGAGGGAGATTGTTTTCAAGATGGACCAGTGCTAAAGAAGTCACTGTGGAGTACGCATTGGGGGTTAACTGAGCTGGGGCAAGTTTCAACTCATTCAGAAAGTCGATTATATATAAAGGGACTAGAAACCTAAGACCCGCATTAAGGTGATGAATGCTTATGATAGTAAACTGTGTGGAAGGATAAGTAGTGTGATTGTTATGAGATGGCACCATAACACAACAGCCTTTTGGGAACAAGTATGCCTCAGTGATCTCCCCCAATTCTTTAAACTTGACACTAGAAGAATAATGGTTGAAAGGAGAATTAGCTTCGATCCCCTCTGGCCCAGAGTAAGCTGTAAACCCATTAGCAACCTCACTGCTCTATGAGGTCGCACCCCCAACAACATGAAGCATTCCTTCACTTCCTTCAAATTTAGTATCCATACTAACTACTAGGTGATAGTGGCATTTATAGGGCCGAGACATCTACACAAGGAAAAAAAAGAAAAAAGAAAATAATCAGACCATTGAGATTGATCACTAGCCTAAAAGCAGTCTAACCTAAAGAAAGGTGCTACCATCCCAGGTTAACTAGATCCAAAGACGCGAATAAGGTTTTGACTACAAAGCTAGGAAAACCTTAAAAAACTAGTTGAAAACTCTGCCACCACTAAAAACCCTAAATACTTACCAACAGATAGACAAAATGCAACCCACACTCTAGTTTTCCATTAATAATAGACACACCCATAAGGGCCTAAAAACTGAAGCCCGGAAGCACAAGACTAGGGATAGAAATTTACCTTGTCAGACAAAGAAGAAGTCTGAAGCATAGACAGAAGTGGTGCCCAATAACTCAAACTTGCCTTAACAGAACTAGAGAAATTGAAATAAGGCTCAAGTGGGCAAAGAGTAGAGAATGGTTGCAAAGTTTGCAGAGGGATGAAGAGGAAAGGTCTGAGCCTGGCAGATTTCAAATGACAAATGAAAGAAGGGGGAAAGAGTCTCCTCGATCTTTATTGTGAATAAAACCAACAGTCAGATCTAACAACTCTCTAAATAACCCACAATCTGATGACCAGCACATATCAGCATTTAAAACCATGATGCTATTACTGGAGACAGTAATCATTGCACTATCTATGAAAATCAAAGAGACGCATATGAAATAAACGTCTCAAGATGCCTACCGGATCGTGAAATTACAAATGAATGAACTACAACCCTAGTTCTCTTGCAATCTATTATTCGCTGCTACCCCACAATCTAATGAATTCATAGCTTTTATTCCATCTCCAACTTGGGCACACCTAGTGCAGTGTGCTAAGCCTCAAGAGCTCAGCTTGATCTTCATATCGAGCGCACTTAACACAAAAGAGCTAAGCCCACAGGTGCACCTATTCATCTCATCTTCAGCTCAGGCACACCTAGTGTAGTGCACTAAGCCTCATGAGCTCAACTCAATCTTTATCTCAGGCACACTTAGCCAAAAGAGCTAAGCCCGCAGGCACACCTAATCACCTCATCTCTAGCTTAAGCACACCTAGTGTGGAAGCGTTAAGCTCGCAAGTGCACCTAATCACCTCATCTCTAGCTCGAGCACACCTAGCGTGATGTGCTAAGCCTCATGAGCTCATTCAATCTCATCTTGGGCACATTTGATGTGAAAGTGCTAAGCTCGCAGGTGCACTAATTGCCTTATCTCCAACTCGGGCACACCTGGTGCATTGCACTAAGCCTCATGAGCTTATCTTGATCTTTATCTCGGGCACACCTAGCTCAAAAGTGCTAAGCCCATAAGTACACCTAATTGCCTCATCTCTAGCTTGGGCACACCTGGTGCAGTGCGCTAAGCCTCACGAGCTCACCTTGATCTTCATCTCGGGCACACCTAGTGTAAAAGCACTAAGCCTGCAGGTGCACCTAATTGCCTCATCTCTAACTCGGACACACCTGGTGTAGTGCACTAAGCCTCACAAGATTATCTCGATCTTTTTCTTAGGCACACTTGGTGCAAAAGTGCTAAGCTCACAAGCGCACCTAATCATCTCATCTCTAACTCGGACACACCTGGCACAGTGTGCTAATTCTTGCGAGTTCATTCCATCTTAGCTCGGGCACACCTGGCACGACGTGCTAAGCCTCACGAGCTCATCCTATCTTCACCTCAAGCGTAACTAGTCACTCTCAATGAGCTTATTCTAGCCTGGGCACACCTAATCACCTCTACGACCTCATGCCAATTTGTATGTACTCAATCGCCCATTGCGTATATGACCATACTTTAGCTCAAGCTCATAACTTGTAAACCTGCTTTGACTAAGATGCAGTATGCACCGTCAAGCCATATTGACAATTACTCACAATTTTCTTATGAGTTGGAAATTCGTTATTGGCTAAATCATTTCAATACTTAAGCTCGTAACCAGATGGAATGAATTGATTTTAAATGTCAAGCTTGATATTTGATTAAGTATGACAAACAAAATACAATCCGCAAAAGGAGCTTAGATATGATTTTCTGCAACACAAGATAGCTAGTTGTATAGTCAAAATGTCAAGAAAAAGGGCGATATTCATCATAAAACCTCTTTCAACGAGGTGAGTTTATATAAGGAAATTTTGAGTATAAAGACTAGGATAAACCTACAACTACAATAAGTAGGAGGAACTATCCTTTCAGAGGTCATGGCCTAAGAGCAAGTCATACAGTTCCAGCTCCTTTTTCTTATCTTCCTCTAAAGTTAAGAGCTTGTCCCTTAACTCCCTAGCTCCTTTATACTTAGGGGAACGGACCGAAATGTCTCACCATACAAGAAAACTAGAAGGCATAAGTGAAGAGTTGCCTTAATCATGAAAGGGTAGTGGAGGAAGGTAACAAATCCTCCTATGATCCTCAAAGAGAAATCACACTCGAAAGTTTCCCATTACAAAACTTCCCAAGATCCTTGAAGGGAAACTCTTGCAGTAGACTGAAAATACCTTTCAAAATTCCATTAAAGGTTTGCATCATCATAAGGAGCTCATTAGGAATACTCACCAAGCTATTCTACAAAAGAAGAAAAATTCCCATACCTTATATAAACTGATTTGACCTTTCCAAAGAATCCAGAAGATGTCCAGATGTTCTTAATCGAACGACTCGAAAAGAAAACTGAGTCATCTCGCCAATAGCTATAAAATAGACATAGTGGAAGACTAAGGCCTAACATGACCATTCGACAGGCTACAAACAAAAATCCTAACTAAACAACATTGTGGGAAGGAAACTTGGCAACATCATAAGCCACGGACAGAGGGCCCCTACTTAAAAGGTGCATAACTAACTCCCAACTCACAAAAGCAAACTAAGAGTTGAGGGGATGATGTTATGGGCATTTCTGGACCAAGCAAAATAAGCTAACAAAAGCCTAAAGAATCAGGTCAAGAGGTGAAGAGGCATGGCCCAACTCAGTGAGGTCACTGAAGCCAGGGAACAGGTTGCACGTTGCAATCTCGTAGCTTCCAAATCGAACAAGGCTACAACGAGCTCCTCTCAACATGATTAGGAACTGCTAATGTCTAACAAATATTCTGAATATTCTACCAACTTGCAAATCAACCTCCAAAGTCCGATAATGATTTACCCTGCATTTATTACTTAACGTCTAGCATTCAATGCTCAGTACAGATGTAATTATAGTTTTATAATGATAAATTATGACTTATAATCCTCCCGACTTCTATAAATAGGGAGGGAGCGCCACTGTGTAGTAGTAGTGAGAAATACATGCAAAAACTCTACAAAAATAGGCATAGACATATGCACTATTGCTCTGTAAGTAAAACAATCACTCAAAGCCAATACAACCACTGTGGACGTAGAGGTCATCTTAACTTTAGCCGAACCATAATAAAACTCTCCATGTTCTCTCTGCTCTTCCTCTGAATCTCTTACCATTTTCTTACATTCCTTGCACTCTTAACAATAGTTCGGTTCTTAGAATCCTTGATTGACTAATTATTAAAATCGACCGTCAACAATCCCAAAATTATCAGGATTTATTTTAGTAATAAAATAGCTTTTAAAAAATTTGAAAAGGAAAATTTAAAATTATTTTTTTAGAATTTTGAAACTATAAATTTTGAATTATGAGAAACCTAAATATAATAGAAATTAATTATATGAATTTTAAAAATCCTTAGAAGATCAAAAAGTTAATCAATAATATTTAAGGAATAAAATTTGTAATTTTAAAATTTTGTTTCTAAAAAACTTTAGAAATTTGAAACAAGGGTTACGGATATGAAATGAGTATAAAATTATAGTCATTGTGAAGAGATTTAATTCAAGTAATTTGCATTAAAATTTCATGATTTTTAAGAATTGATAAATGTGTTAAATTTGAGCTCAAAATGGAAGAAATGAGAGAAATTATTCAAAAGGGAAATAGCCAACTTGTAAATAGTGTGGAGTTAACTTATTTTTTCACCAAAATACCCTCTTTTAGTCAGTTCACCTTGCCTTTTAAGCCATTTAAGCACACTCACTACACATGCAAAATTTCTCATCTTCTTCTTCAAGTTTCTTCCTTCTCTCTCTAAACTTTCACTTTCTCTCTCTTCAAGTGAGCCTTAATCTTACTTGTTATTATCTCAGATTTTTATTGTTGAATTTTCTCATCTTCCTTTTCATTTTGATATTAAAATCATATTGATTCACTGAGTATTATTTAATTTATGAATTTTTTAAATTTTGTGTCACTACTTTATGTTATTGTTCAACCTATGAATTAATCTTTTTTTTTTGACATTTTAGAGCTCAAATTTGTTAGATATAGCTTTATTCGTGATATATGAATCATAATTTAATCATATATGATTAGTTAAATGAGAGAAACATGTCAAAAAGGGATTAGAAGCTAATATGCTCTTATTTTTTATTTTGAAGAGCATAGGAGATTTTGATAAAATAGTTGTAGTTTCTTATGTTCAAGCTATTGATGTGAGTGATACTTATTATTCTTATGAACTGTGATATGACTCTTGCTTGAGATTTGTTAATTTGTGGTGTAAGTTAGTAAAAAATAAATTTTATGATGATATAATGAAACTTGATGATTAAGTGGATTGTTGGAATGCTAATAAGTATGATGTTAAAATAACTAAGTTTACGTTTGTTTATGCTTCTAAAAACATAGGATAATAAGATCCTATAGTATGTCTGAGTTGGAAATGTTTTCCCTTTTTTGTTGTTAATATGCAAAATCTACCTGTGCGACTCGAATCATATCATTTTAAGCTAAACCTGTAATCATGCTCACAAAAATCTAGTAGTTTTTCTTGATCGATTTGAATCAAATTTTGAACTATGATCTCATGATTTGAATTAAGCTATTTGCCTTATTTTTTTAATTATGATCATGATTCTAAATGTGTTTAAAATTAGACTTCCTGAAAGTTTTCAAAATTTGGCAAGTTAACTCATATTTTTAACTGCATTTTCTTAAGTTAAATCAAGTCATTTTGCAAATAAGATTTTGATTCTAATTGTGATCATGCTCATTTTTCTTTAGTAATTTGAATCGCGATTTTGATCACATTTTCAAAAAATTTCACATTATTCAATAAACATTTACTTCTTTCTACCCTCTATTTTAATTCCTTGAGTAACTTTCATAATAAATAGGAGACCATAAAAATGTAATTCATAAATTAATAACATGAATTGAATTATAGTGCATGAAAGAACACCCAAATCAACGGATTTATAAATCAAAGTTTTTATGAGATAAGAAAGTATGAGGATGTTAGTGAATGACTATGATTAGGAAATGCAATATTGTGAAGATATGATTGTTGTTAGAATTATAATCATTTACAATGAATGATTATATGGTGCAAATCTTGTTTATGTACATGAAACATGAAATGATATATAATGTTATGAATGACGGTGAAATATGTTAATATGAAATATATGAGACATCCATTATGGGAATAAAATGATTGAAATTTTGAAAGCTCTTTGAGACTTGATATGAGAATGGGTGATGGTAGGAAATAATGAACCGAATCCTGAATCTGTACAATCTAATATGGCAGAGAGGCATAAGGTGGGTGATGGAGGGAAAAGGCTAGATTTGTGTGGGACAAGGTGGGACTGAAGTAATAAGGAGGGTTATAATTGAATTATGACTACGCACTACGTGATTTGTATTATTGTTACATGACATGTTGAAATATAATATCATGAAATTGAAATACATGATAAATTCGAAATGTTGACATATGACTATGAAAGCTAGAATTGGCCTAGAATGGTCTAATGTGCTAAGAAATGCATATGATGAATTACCTCAGTGGTAAGTTTTTAAATATCCTATAATCCTTCATGGAAATGATATAAGTACCAGTTATTTGTTGGTGGTATGTAAACATATGTATGTATGTATGGCCTTTGTTGTGTGATAAATTCACATGTTTGGTACGTATCTATCTCATTAAGCCTCGGACTCATTATTCTATGGACTATTTTTCAAATACTCAAGAATTAGTGGACAATCCCTTATTGAAAAGAAAGATGAATAATCAACCAATGGAAATTATAGCTGATACATTCACCATTATAGTCAACAGTCCGTTAAGAGCATATGAAATTAAAATACATTATATCATAATCTTAAACCTACAGGATGTGAAGTATTGCACAAGGTAGAAATCATTTCTTTGCAACTCACAAATGTATTACTAATAATGGCTATAGGATGGTTTGATCCTTAGAGGATTTACCATTTACACTCTTTTTTATCATCTTTTGAAAATGTAAATGGCATGGCCATCAAGTCCTTAAAGGTATAGTTAGTCTAACCTATACATTTAGAACCATATATATATTATAGGTTAAACTAACTTTATTTTGTGTTGTCCGTAAAGGAATTTGGGGTGTTATAGGAGAATGTTTGTAAAGCTAGCTAGGAAGTTGTAGTTGGATTTTAGTATAGTTACAAACTAATGTTGAAAGAGACATGTGCCTTAACAGGAAATAACTCTATACATTATGTAATTCTAAGCTTGCATATATATATATATAAAAGTGGTTTATGATCACTTGAGTTCTTTTCCCCCTTTTATCCAATCAATTTGAGTCACTTGCATATTACTAAAACTAAGCGAACCATGGTTATAATGAAGTGATGAAATCAAAATACAAGCTAGTGATTATCAATGAAAGAATTGTATTCACGCCGGTCATAACCAAGTGTTAAGGTCATGACATGGGCTTAGCACCAAGCAAATATGGATGATGTGTTAATGGTGTAGATATGTTTAGGGTTAGAAATGTTAGAAAGGGTGGTGTAGCTGGCACAAGTGTCAAGGGCAGAAAATGGACAAAGGCTATTGCTTTTAGTATAAACTATTTTTATTTTTTACACATTTGCCATAGCATTTGTTTTATTTTTTACATATTGGCCACTGCACTCATGTGACTTATGTCGTACACACAGGAAACCAGTACATCTTAGACCTCATATATTGGTTGTCTAACTCAACCAACCGACCGAAATAGATAATTAACCTGTGTGTTAGAAAATTAATGGTACCGGATGGGTGATGTAAACATTGAACTAGTTTGGCATAAAAGCATCAGGATTTCACTAACCTAGAGAGATATTGCCCTTACTCCCGATGAGAGTGCCGATAGGTTTCTGGCAATTCTCCTTAAGGATTCAATCGGCCACTTGAAGTCTCAAGTCGATAAAATTTCCCTCAATTCGATTCTATGTAAGCTTGTATGTATGGAAATAAAATAGGAGAACAAAGATAATAGCAGTAGTTTTGGTGCAAAAGGTTGATGGAATTCTTTTCTTTTTTGGATAATTACAGCTTGAAATCTCTCTATATATACACATAGATATATACATTTATATAAGATGAAAAAGTTTGCATCAAAGGTCATAACTTTTGATAACTTCCTTCATAAAAAAGATATGAACATTCATCAAGAATATCACCTTTTTGGTTTGCATGAATATATATAAATATATATATCAAGAATTACAGCATTTCAAATTCAAAGTCTTTTTTCAATCTGGAAACATTACTATCTATTCCAACAATCCTCCCTTAGATTGTGATGTTACCACCACACGTTTCAATAATGTGCATACAAGATGGTGTCACTAAGATTAAACCATCAGTTAACAAAAGTATATCAGGCCTCTAACAAATATTGATGGTGTATATAGCTTAAACCATGAATCCTTATGTTAGAAATGGACATACCCTACATACATTATGTCCAACCTACAAAAATCAATGTCCTGAGATATCAAGCACTTAAATGGTCATGTGCTCCATCTTGATTCATGAGTAGTTATAAGAGTTAACCCTAAACTTCTTGCCAAGAGCAGCACCACTTTATATACTCACATAAATGAAACTTCAAACACACCTTGTTATATAGGTGTTATAGTGCCAAATGACAAATTGAGTCTCATTAAGAGCAATACACTCATCTTCCTTGGTTATAATAGACATGCACTAGATTTTGCCGAAAAATAGATGTATGAAATCTCCCCTAGTGCAAACTCTATCAGAAGTAGTAACTTGTTTTTCCTTTTAAACTTTGAAAATAAAATTTTTATCTACCTGAGGTTAGGTTTCCATTATTAGTGGCTTGTAAAAAAGGTCATAATTCTATTTCAACTGATGTCCTTGCCACCATTCCCTCTGGCCCTTTTGTAAAAGGATTAACCAACTTTACATTAAATCTTACAAACTTAATGGTGAAAATTCCATTAGAGATTAAACTCTGAAAGCTATTATGCTTTACGCTTATTATTCTAGACTTTCCATTGTACATACAACTATAGGTCATAGACAATGTAGCCTGACTGTTACATTTCAAAGAGATAGGGAGCATCGACTGTAGACTATAGCCATAGACTTATATATAGTAACAAGTGACGCAGACATTCTGCCTCTTGACATGCAGTTTCTAAAGCCACAAACTTGATTTCCATGATGGATTGCATAATGCAAGTTTGTTTCTTACTTGTTTAAGGCATGACTCTTTCACATAACATGAAAATCCATCCAGTTGTAGACTTGGTGTTTCCTAATTTAAAAACCCGATTAGTGTCAAAGTATTTTTTAAGTATTGTGGGATATCCATTATAGAACAAACCCTAATCAATTGTCTTCTTCAAATAATCAAAGATTCACTTGACTGTCGCCTAATGTTGATTTCCAAGATTACTAGTAAATCGACACCACAAAGAATATGTTGGACCTAGTGCAATGCATAGAATACATGAGAATTTTAATGGTGCTTACATATTCCAATTGCACCACTACTCTTCAAGTGTTTTCGAGGTGATATTATTATAAAGGCATTTAAGGAATAGCTACATATGGTATTTTGGGCAAATATATGAACTCATTTGACAAGGATAAATTTGATGTAAACTTGCTATGCCAACTGACTATTTTTGCAGTGTTGAAGTTAATTTTGAATGGAATTTTATGTTAGACTAACAATTTTTTGAACTTGATTTGCATTGTAATTATGTGTTAGGTTGTTGTCTTAATTAACCATTAATCATGTAATTATATTTAGTTTTCACAGGTGGCATTGCATTACTTTGAAATTTTATTCCATTTTTAAATGTGAATTTTGGGAATGGAGAAGTTGTTTTTGGAATCTAAACTTCCTTCAATGCTTAGTGTGTGTGTGTGTATACATACATATGTATTGCAATTTTACAAGTTAATTTAACATATAAAATTGCAAGTTAAACAAGATTAAAAATTGACAAAATTGAACAAATAGCCACAAGCATTTCTCCACAAATGCTAACTTTCATTTCCTCACAATACATTTCATTATACAACTAATTGGTTGTTAAAACCCCTTACACAAAAACCCTTCACCGATCTAAATCCCTTCACATTGTGTTGCTTAATAAAACTAAGTTACTTTATAGCAATGAAAATCATCAATACAAGACAAGAAATAAGCAAAAATCCCAGCAATGTCCTAAACTAGAGGTTCCCTTTTTTTTTTTAGCAATTTTCACAATCAATCCTGATGAAAAGGTCACATCTTTCATTTCTTCTCTTATACTTCTAGCATCTAAGGAATCTTCTCCTAAGATTTTTGCTAGTTCATATGTGAGCAACATTGCTCTCAATCTACAATAACACATTATTGTCTTTACAAAATACCCCAAAGAAGAAGAAGCTGAGGAGTAGCCACCACAAATCGAACTCTCACCACAGTAGCTATCCATCCTGTCTCTACCCATCAACCTAAAATGCAGTTGTTTAGTGGAACACCTAAATTGTCAAAGTGGAAGGAGACAAATAAGAGGAAGTAGGAAGATGAAGTTAGGATACAATGATTGTATATTTAATAATAAGAGAAGATGATATTGTTTTACTTAAAAGGGAGGTAGCTTGTCCACGTTAGTAGACACAGTGACAACTCAGTAGAAAACGTTTCATGTCAACGACTTCTTTAACAAAATAGATGGAAGTTGGACTAAAGGATAACATTTTGTGTAATTGCCTCTGTGAAGAACCAAATTGATAAAAAGGGCATCTATAAGGAATTAAAATAGGATTTTAGTCTATTATGTTGTGATTGTTGATGTAATAATGTATTCTATGAATAAACTATTGTTATCAAACTATGTTAAAGCTCCTTACAAATAGATTAAAATGTAAAAAAAAAAAAATCATTAAAATGCAACAAAAAAAAACACACACACACAAATTAAAGTATGCAACAAGTTTGTATCCTCCGAATAATAATTAAAAAAAAGGAGAATAGGCCTACTCTAATTTTATTTTTCAACTTTATTCCCAATCTGAATATTCGTTCATCAATTTTCTTAAATGTCAATTTATTTTAACTTTAACTCATTTTAAAATGAGTTAGGTGGAAAGAAATAGTCTTATTGTGCAACCAATATCACATTTTATAAACATGATACAAAGTATTTAAAACTAATCAAACTTCGTAATTACTATTAGTTTGAAGCAATATATGTTAAGTGATGACATTCACACTCAAACGTAATATTCTTACATGCTCATATAAAAGAATTTCTTATTATTTGTGAATAGAAATTTAAACAAAACCAGCAGAGGTTGCCTTTTTATAAAATTCACACGTCTTTTACTTTAACTTTCACTCCTCATGGCATACGTGAGACCCACTTTCACATATTCTACCGTATATGTGTGCCAACCCTGCTCCCGGTGCTCACTCACATGTGTTCGAGTAAATGATAGTTTTTTTAGTGAGGTTAACATTTTTTTAAAAATTAATAAAAAATAGAGTAAAAATAAGTTAAGTAAGAAGGTTAAAGACCTAACTCATATAAAACAATAACAATAGAATCTAACACATATTTGCCTTTCAAGATAGGTGATTAGACAATAAAATTGTAAAAATGAGAACAAGTTGGAAAAGGTCTCTTTAAAAACAAAAAAATTTTACCATCATCGAAAATCAAGAAACGACAACTAAAAGTTCAATACTTTTGTTTTCTTTGTATAATGAATGTAAATATTATTTAAATCATCTCATAAATTTTTATTATGATAAAATTATATCAGAAACATATGTATTTTTAATATATTTCTATTAATTAACTATAAATATTAAAATCTGACATTCATTATTTATAATTGTATACATAAATTAATCGAATCAAATTGACATAATTAGAATATGTTGAATTGAAGAGGAGATACAAAAGAGCTTCTTTGGTGAGGGTAGGGTCAAATAATCACATCCCTCGTCTTGAGAAGCTTCTAACTTTTCCATTGCATCATCAACACGATTCTATGATTGATGATAACATACAAAGGGCGTCACCTAATTTGGTACACTGGAGATACGTTGAATGGGCATGTGCACTCGGAAAAACAACATTAACAAACAAATTAAGAGACTCCGAAATGTCATACCATGTTTGTATCTCTCATCTCTCATTGAAACTACACCAGGAATGGTCCTAATTGATTTTGGTTGAAGTCTAGAACCGAACCAAATGAAACGGCGAACGATACAACTTCCGAGTAATGCGTTGGTGGAAACTTGGGCCCCTGGGGTATGAGAAATTATGTCGCTTGGAGCATTCTTTCTTTGTTGTCAATGTTGAATTAATTTTTTAATTAATTACTGTTATGGATTAGTATTAATTAATTATTAAAATATTAATAGATTTAATTAAGTGATTAATGTTAAATCAGAATAAATTAAATTTTGATTAATTGTGTATATTTTATGATAAGTTAAATTACACACAAATCCTAAAAACCCATTAGATAGAGATCCCAATTTATATTGTCAATTTTAATTTTCATGGGACATTAAGGCCATAGTACATGTACAACATTCGGAAGGATTTCTCATATGCCTGGTGTAACATGTGTATTATCAATGAGATCTATGCACATTAAAATTTAAAATTTTGATTTTTTAAAATTGTTAAAATATTAAAAATTAATAATTAATAATTAATTTTTATTTATTTGATGAAATAAAAATATTTATTATAATTGATGAATACAATAAATTTTACGTTTAGAGATTCAATTTTTTAAAATATTAATTGTTTTTGAAAGTCAAAATTTGTCAAATAATTAATAACTTAATGGTGGAGTTATAAGCATTTGGACGTATGTCTTTGTTGATTTTCTTAAAATCTCACATGCTATTATTTGTGTTATTGAAAATATTTTCACTTATTTTTAAATTTTATTCCACTAAAATATTAAAATATATCATATTAAAATAAAAAATTAGTCATAAGTTATAAGATTTTACTGTTTTTAACTGAATTTATTCATTTTTTATAATCATTAAAAAAATTATTAAATTCATTCTAAACTAATTGAATCAAGTATGACTAATTAATTGTATAAAGTTTATGCTTTCTAAATCCATATAATTATTTTAAATTATTATGCAATATTATAATTTAAAATATAGATTAATTATAATGATAAGATTTAATTATTTAAATTTTTTTAATGCCATCACCTATCTTCGAATCTAGACTCCGCCGTCCGTTAAGCCTTAAAATAATTTTTTTTTTAAATTTTTTGCCTGTTACTTTAAAAACAAATTTTACCTTATCAAATTAATTATCAAGAATAAACTTGTTCTTTTTTAATTTTATCCTATATCTCTAATAAATATTTAATCGGTAACTACTCCATTAATTGATTTTTAGTAAGTGATAAACTAATAAAATGCAACTTTTTTTCTTTTAAAACTAAGAAGTAGTTTAGATCATATAAGGAAAAAAAAATTTGTAGTAAGATGAATCTTCTAAAATGAAAATTTCCTTGTAAATTTTTTAATAACTGCTCAAAGTTATTTGAGTGGATAAGCAACTTTCTTCATTCCTATTATCTTTATTAGTAGTCAATTAAATAATACACTTATTTATTATTTTTCAAAAAGTTATACTTCTTTTTTTGTTAACCATACAATTTTTAAGATTATTTAATAGTCTTTTAAATTCTTATACATTTATCTTAAATAAAAAATAAAAGAAAAAAAGAAGATAATAACTTTCAAAATATATACACAAATTTAAAAGACCAAAGTACAAATCCTATAAAAATAGCAAGTGAAATTAGATTATACGGTAAGAAAACAGATTACTCTAATA
Organism: Saraca asoca; assembly: GCA_026873985.1. NCBI lineage: Eukaryota > Viridiplantae > Streptophyta > Magnoliopsida > Fabales > Fabaceae > Saraca > Saraca asoca. Next base: position 19,575 of record JANHAO010001415.1, read on the forward strand.
ATGCGAACTTCATTTGATTGAAACAGAGAACAAAGTCAGTTGTACAACAATAGTTCCTTTCTTTATTGTTTTCCTTTCTTAATTCTTGGTTTAGTTTTGTTGTAAGCTTTGCTTTTATGAGACAGTCACGTTGTAAGGATTGTTATGATTTATACTTTTTGCGCAATTGACGCCTTTAAAATTACGTAGTTAATAAGAACTAGTTACACACTTTAACATTTTGAAGGTAAATTCTCATGCTTTGCAACACAAATTTTAGGATCGAAATTAAAATTTTTTCAAATTTAATCCTTGAATATCTATATATAGAGAGAGATGTGATACTTGGATATATTTTTGAGAAAATTTATAACAATACAAATTTTATAAAAAAATTGGAATCTATTATGTGTAATACACGTGTTTAATGATTATATAGTTGGTATATTATATTCATCTTAATTGTGAATAGATATTATATTTTTTTTAATTTGATAAAATTATTATATTAATATTTTATATTAATTAAATTTTTTATTTAAATTTTTTATTTTTTAAAAAATATTTTTTAATATATTAATATTTAAATAATTTTATTTATAAATTATTTTATTTAAAAATTTTAAATTACCTATTTTATATTAAAAATATTAATTATTTAATTAATAAGAGTTCGTACGTTATTATAATAACTAATATATTATCTTAAAAATATTTTTATGAAATTTTAAATATATTTTAAATCAAAATTATGATAAATACTTAAAATTGATAAAAATTTTAAAATAAAAAATTATGAAATATCAAATTTAATATTTAATATTTAAAGATAATATAAAAATTTAAAGAATTAATTTTTTTTTAAATAAATATTATCTATTAATTTATAATTAGATATTACCGAATTGATAAATATTTTATTTTTATATACATATAATTATTTATTATATATAATTATTTAATAGACACAAAAATAATTTAATTTAAAATCTATCAATAAATTTAGATTAAAAATTAGGTATAGATAATTTTATTAAATAATTTTTTTAAAATAGTTAATTTCCATAACAAATGATAATATTTAGTATTTATCAAAGTAGTTTATAATTTTAAAAATTAGGGAATATATTATTAAAATTATTTAAAGTTTAAATTATGTAACTTAATAAAATATCAAAATATTTTTAACATTTATTTTTTATATTAATATTTAAATATAATATCACCAAATGTTAAATTAAAAATTATTTTAATAATATTAAAATATCAATATTTTATTACCTAAATAAATAAATAATACAAATATTAAAAATTTAAAATTAAATATTATTTGAAATTTCAAAAAACTAAAAAAATTAAATTAACAATTCAATAATTTAATAATAATAAAATTATAAAATTAAATTAAAATTTAATTTTAGATCATTTAAATAAATAATAATTAAAATAAATAAATACATAAGTTCCGCATATAATTTAAATTGAAATAAAAAAATAAAAAATATTAAAAAAATTTCGCATGCTCTCCCTCTTGATAAATAGAATATATTTGATGTGTAATAACATTTGAATGAAAGTGAACGCTATTACTTTTATTGTTTTTATATTATTAGAATGATGTTATTTTTTTATAATTTTTTATTAAAAGATATAAGTTTGAGAAATTTTTATATAATTTTGAATGATAAAATTATTTAATTTTTATTTACTTATCAGTTGTTATACATAAAATTATATCAATTTATAATTATTCATAAAAAAATATAATTTTAACTATGCATCAAGGTATAATCCATATGTTATTTGATTTATCCGTAAACACTTTTTTGTCAAAAATCATCAAATAGTATCATATGTCAAATGACAACAGTACGTGTCGCCCTTATTATCATGCTGTCACCTCAACAATTCAGCAATATGACAAAAGTGCCAGGGAATGAACAATTCAGAAAGACATAAACATTTGACAATTGAGTTGTGTCGTCTTATTTATTTAGAGAACTAAATTGTAAAATCAATAAATTTTAAAAGCTCATTTTGGTTAAATTACTAAAAAAAAAAATCATTTTACATGATGTTAAGAAAATAAATCTAAAAAAACCTTTGTGAAATAGATGAACTATAAAAGTTGAAGAAAGTTATAAAATTGAACAATATCTAAATGAAGGGCCAGATGGTCAAAAATCATCATTAATGACGCTAGATTAGGGTCATGAGAAGTCATGGCTGCTTCTTAAGTTAATCATTTACATAATTATCCTTCCATAATTAATAAATACTGACGTATCCATGCATTCAATGAAAGCAACCGTATAAGTCCTCAAATACCACAAACAATTTAATGTACCTAATTAAATTATTACTCTTTCTATTTCATTTTATCTGTTTTTAAGATTTTTACACAAGAATTAAGGAATATAATAAATAACTAAATGAATGATATTTTTTTATTAAATTATCTTTGTTATATCTTCTTTCTTTCTTATATTTCACCTAACTATACTATTAAATGTATTTGTTCAAATACTTTATTATACCATCGATTATCATTTATAATTTCAGTAGTTTTTCATTATATTGGAGGGAGAATCGCTAAAAGAAATTCATTGTCACGTCAAAATTTCAATATAAATTAGAATTTCCCACCAAATTTCAATATCCATGGAATCTTCAACTCTCTCTAAATCTATGAAGTCTTCCACTCTTTTCAAATATACAAAATATTGAATTCTCTACATTTTCATGAAATCTTTATCTTTCTCCCTTCTTCAAATTGTGAAACTACTTGTGATTAAAGCAAAAAAATGATATCATAAATGATAAATAGAGCAGAACCATTAACACTTGAATATAAAAGATTACATAATTACAAATTTTGAAATTAATTGATTTTATTGATACATCATAAGTTGAAAAAATGGTTGTTGATAAGAATCACCTATAAATTATTTGTAAAGGATAAACTTGAAAAAAATAATTTAATTATTTATAGAAATTAAAAAATGACAGTTAAAATAAAAAAAAATAAATATCAAATAAATTGAAAAGGAGGAAGTAATTAGTCAGCATCTATATTGATTTACAAGCAATGCAAATTCAGTTAGTTTGATTTTTTTTAAAATTATTGTATGTAATATATTAAATAGACGTGGATAAGTGTTTTTCCACAAACATAAAGTTTTTATTGACTTGAAAAAAAAAACTAAAAAACAAATTGACTAGAAATTTTGCTTCATGGTCACAAGGAATGACCCACAGGCTGCCGGCCAAACTTAGAAAAATCCATATTCAGTTAGTTTGATTTTTTTTAAAATTATTTTTCAACTCTCTCTAAATCAATTTATAATAAATAATGATTTTTCAAAAAATTAAAATATTTAATATTTTGAAAAATCATTATTTATTATATAAAAAATCTAAACAAATAAAAGTAGTGAATAATTAGGTTTATTTAAATTAAATAGTAATTTTTATACAATTGCACAATAATTTGTGAAAATAAATATAGTTAGTATTAGGCTTCGTTCTATTTTTCAAAGAAATTTCCATCTTGGAAAACTATATTTTTATTGCCAAGTCATTAGCTCCAAAAGGATGACAGAAAATAAGTTTATGTAATATTAAGTTAATTTGGTTATGTTCCTTTTTTTTTTTTTAATATTCAATCTAGGTATAAATTACGAAAACAATTTTTGTAAAGCACAATAATTATTAAATGTTATTTATAAACATTAGATAAGTCCATAATAACTACCGAATTGCAATTAACATAAAGTTGTTTCTTTATTTCTAAATTGTACAAAAAAACCTTTAAAAAATATATTTATTCCCATTTTGTCCAGTTGTTTTCATGGTAGGTATAGGTAGAACAGTTTCCATGAAATTATTCTGATATCATAATGGTTGAAAACAACTGCAACCTATATCATTTCTCACTGGATTTGTATTTCTCCCCTAATGATATAGTTGAACTTATATCAACAACACAAAATATTATTCCATGTTTTATTTTTTTTATATTTATATTATTTTATAAAACTTAAAAAAATAAGCATTTTATCATATGTTCTATGCTATTAATTTAAATACAACTACACTATTAATATATGAGATGTAAATCTCAAATATCCATTTAATTAAAGTGAAAATATCCATTCCCGAAACAGATCCCAAGTACACACATTATTATTACATTTATATTTTTTATTGTTTTAAGTTAAATTATTTTATAAATTTTCACAATTTTACTTAATTTTTAATTCATAAAGTTCACTTAATTTTCAATTAAATTTTTATTGATTAAATATTTAAAACTAAGTTTTTATATTTATTTTTTTTGTCTTCAATTATATACTTTCTATGACTTTTTTTTTTTGTTAGGTCTTGTTACACATGTGAATAATATTTATTGGCATGCCTAATGCCTTAACAATTGTTATATAGAGCTTTTATACTGTTTTTACTTACTTATTTGTGACAAATAATTTAAAGGAGATTATAACATTTTATAAACTTATTTCATTTTCAGAGAAAAATAATGATTTACTAATAAATTTTTATTTATGTGTGTTAATTATTAATAATTTTTTTAAAAAAATGTAACATAAAATATGTAATTAAAAATAAAAAAAGGTAAAAGAATTGAATTAAAAGCTACACAATGCACACCCTGCTTGTATGAAAAGTTTCAAAATTTATCCTTAAAATTCGAAGTTATTTTCCCACTTTTTTCAAGATAGTTGTTGTATGTTAATTTGTTTTCACACTTTGGAAAAAGAAATAGACTTGGGAGACATTAAAAAAAGAAAAAAGGCCAAAACAGACAATTTTGAGCAATATACTAATCTTGTTTCTCCATTCTTGTAGACCTCAAGTTTTTAAAATTCCATTAATTAAATCCATATTCTAAAGGCTTATGGAAATCAAATAGCGTGTTTCCCTTCTACAACATTAGAAAATCTATCTTTAAAAGTCAAATTTATCGCGTTTATAAATTGGAAATTAATTTGTGCCATCCAGTTGACTTCTCTCTCTCTCTCTCTCTCTCTCTCTCTCTCTCTCTCTCTCTCTCTCTCTCTATATATATATATATATATATATTATATTCCTTCCATGCATGGAGTTGAAAAACTTAGCACTATTGTAATGAAAGGGATTGGCAAACGAAACGTACCAAAAATGAAACACATTATTCCACGAAACCGTTGATTTTTGATACAATTTGGTTGCTTTATCTAAGTATGCGGTCACTAATTAATTATTTTTTAGACAAAGTATGCTTCTTTTTTCTTGGTTTGTGGGGTTGAAGGGGGATCTATTTCTATTGGAACAACACTTTATTGAGAAAGTGAGATAAAAATAAAGATTTTTCATATTTGATATAATAAATAAAAAATTATTCATAGGCATAAAAGATGTCTAAGAATAAAATTTGTGAAGGAAAGTTAAAAATTTTATAAAAATTTTATTACTATTTATGAGGATAGGAAAGAAATATTTTCAAACATAAAAGATATGTTTGGAAGTGTTTTTATTTTTAAAAACTATTTTTAAAAACAGTCTTGAGATATTTTTAAAATAAGATTTTAAAATAAAATTTTTAAAATTATTTTTAAAAACAATCTCACCAAACAAGTTTTTTTATTTTAAAAATAAAATCCACTATTTTTAAGAAAAAAAATTATTTTTAAAAATAGTTACAAAAGATTCTTGAGAATGAAATATTTTATGAACCAAACATACTTTAAGGAGTAAAACATTCGATGATGGTCAAGTTTTTATATACATTTTATTATATATAAATTGTTTTTATACCTTTGTTAAAGTTTTCAACTCTTGAGTCTCGAGGAAATTAAGGAGCAAAAGATTGAGGACCAAATTTATAAATGCCTTTTTCATAAATTTTTTTATACCTAACTCTTGTGGATTAACCCCTTAATTGTTGTTGGTTTTTTCCTACTATATTACAATGTTTTCATGCGTGCGTGTTCAAAGATTTTTTTTTTCTTGTTTTTTAAAAGAAATTGTCATAAAATTTATAACTTTTTATTGACTCTATTTATAATAAATGCAAAAAAAATATAATTTTATCTATAAAAGTTGTATCATAAAAATTTTAATTATGAAAGAATATAATTTTCTCAGAAAGATTAAGAAAGATATAATTTTTTTTTATAAAATTAATATTAATATGTAGTGGTATAAATTTTTTACAACGATAGAATTTGAAGGTAATTCTGTTAACTTTTCAAAGCTTAAGAACATATATAATAATTAACAACTGACCTTAAGTACTTTTACTTTCACTTTATATTTTATCATATAGTGCCAATTATGATACCAAAATGTATTGTTTAGTTGCTAGGAAGATCTTTCGGGGGAGTGCAACTTCTCACAACGTAGAAAAATGGTTATATTATTTAATTAGTAATTAATTAAAGATACGAGAGGGACTATTACTTTACATAAAATATGAAAAATTCTATCAATTTGGTAAAAAAATTTCATGCATTTTTAATAAAATAAAAATATAAAATTATGTTCATATAATTTAAATAATAATAAGAATATTTTTTTATTTTATAATCAGACTTTTAATGATAAAAATATATTTTAATCATTTCAATAATATTTTTTAAAAAATTTATAATTAAATCAAACACAATATAAAAATTTATTTCTTAGAAGATATTAGTTTGTTGTTGTCAATCAAATAAAAAATTTATAAAAAAATTTACTTTTTAAGATATTCAACTTCTTGTAAAACTTATTTTAATTTACATATAAATCAAACCAATTCAAAGATAATAATCACAAGGGACGAATTTAATAATGTAGCACCACAGCGTGCTTATGTCTATAGCAGCCATTTCCTTTATTTTCTTCAAAGATCCATATGAACCTTATGGAAATGAGTGAGGACAAAAAATTATAAAAATTTGATCACCCTCCTGTAATGTGAATTTGGTTGCTCGCTTGATGACTCTATTTATAAAATCTCATGTGAGAAGGAAAACCACGATCAATGTCAAGTTCTTGGCATTTTGGGAAGAGGATCATTAAATAGAGTGGTTGACTTTCATATATTTTTTATACAAAATATCCTCCAACTATTTATATGGTACGCATAACTCTAGATTATATAGTTCTATTTTTTTTTTTTTTACAAATTTTATTCTAAACTTTTACAGGAGTAAAATAATTAATGTATTATACACTTCCTTCGTGAAATGTGAAAATTTTCACATTTGTTATTACTTGATACAAGGTTATATTTCTTTCTAAAATAAATTATAAAATCTTATATTAATTTTATAAACAAATATATATATATATATAATAACAATATTTACAAGACTCATGAACACATAACAACGAAAACCTCTAAAAAATATAAAATATATGTGATAAACCATCACTTTTTATGTTCAAAAAACATAGATGGTAAACTTATATATCACTCAACACCACTTAAGATCTGTTTTACGCAAATAATTGATGATTGATAAATTAATTATTAATTATTTTATTAGTGAGTAGCTATTAATTGAAAGTTGAAAAGTTAATTAATTAAATTAAAAATATTTGATAAAATTAACTGTTAAATTATCTTATATATATAAAATAACATAAAATTATATATTAATATCATCAGATAATATATCAAATAAATTAATTTATATTTATTTTAATATTAAAATATATTGATGCAATCAAGTTATTTAAAATAAGAATAAAATTATCTAAAATTTAATTAATTATATTTTATAATAATATATATTTATTTATTTACTTATTTTTATTTATTTATGTTAAATTAATGAGCATTAATAACATGTAAGATTTTTTTTAATCATCTTTGGCTTTGTAAAAAAAAATAATATGATATTAAAAAAATATTAAAAATTAGAATTTTTAATTAATTAGCTAGAATTTTTAATTAATTAGAATATGAGTTGTGAATTAATCAAAATAAAAATAATAAATTAAGAAAAAATAATTAAAAATTATTCTAATAAGATATATGTTACTTAGAATAATTTTTTAAAATTAATTTTTAAAAAAATTAATATATCAAATATCTTTAAAATATGAAAAAGAATTTTTTTGATGAAATTAAAAAATTAAAAGTTAATTTTTTTTTTATGTCAACCATATTTTTTTGATATCCAATAAAAAAAAAGATATTTTCTTTTTCAAAACTTAAATGAATTTTTATAAAATAATGATTTTTTTTTTCCGCTTGTAAGACAATAAATTTACCATTTTGGACAGGCATCGGATCGGCCGCGTCTAACTGTAAAAGGAAAACGGTCATTGTCTGCAACAGTCGGACAAAAATGGGAACTCAAAGCTTGAAGAGGCGAAGAAGTCCGAGCTTACGACTTGTGACCGTTTCTTACTCGCTGTCTTCGCAGCCAAACGCACCACCTAGAAGGCCCACTTCCTCCATTAAATATTCAACCCGACGGCTGCAATTATATATAGAAAATTCAATTATTGTATAGCAAATCGGATATTTTTCTTTCTTCTTCCATGTTGTCCATGAATTGTGCTTCATCGAACTTCAAGAGCTAAATGAACTTCTGCTCTTGTTGAATTTCTGCTGTCAACAAGGTGACTGTTCTTTAATTCAAAGCTGATTGCTTTTTCCAGTTGTTTAATGGTGATACGTTTCATTGGGTGTTTCTATGTCTTGATTTGTCATAATTTTTTGTTTGTTCAATAGACGCAGATACGTCCAGCCGAGCTCCGATACGGCAAGCGATACGCCATATCTTTCTTGCGAATTTTTTGTTCCCCAAAACGCTACATTGATCAGATTTTTAAGGGATACAAATTGCTCCACTCCAATCAGAAGATCAAGGACTTCAGAACATACCATAACGAGAGTTCCAAACCCTAGAAAACTCTGTGTGGGTTCTGGCTGCTTTGTGAGTTCGGTTCTGTTCCATTCTGGTAAGAGCTTCTTCTCCCTTCATCCTTCTACTTTGTTTTTGCTGCCACGTACATACATATCCTATGGTGGCATAATTGGTTTCACAATATAAAAATTATTCGTGCGGGACTGCGTGTGTATTAATCTTAAAAGGGATAAGTCATTTTCTGGGTTTCCTTTTTACTACGGTATTACCGCATCTTCTTTCCTTATTTCGTTTTTTTTAATCTAATTTCAAAGATTGATATTTTGAATGGTTGCTCAATGATGTTTTCATACCATGCCAAAGAACTACTTGACTTACTTTGAACTTTGAAGCTTACTGTTTTTAATAAGTTTATTTGATATTTTAGTAACTAATTATGTTATATTTGGGTTATAATTTTAGAATGCTTTGTGTTTTATGTTTGCTTGTTATTGGTATTGAATTTGGTGCACAACGGTTGCTTTATATACGATACCCTGTACCCGTATCATTAATTTTTAGAATTTTGAAGTATCCCTGGACGTGTCAGTATCCTTGCTTCTCAGAATGGAAGAGACCCAATTCAGAGACTTGAATTATGAACTATAATTGGAAGTCAGTTCAGAGATTTAGACCAAATGTGTATCATCAGTGTGCAGAAATGGAAAATTTCTGTGATTGATATATGGGGTTGATACGTTTTAGGTTGGCTGAGTTTGGGAAGTCAAATTAAGTGAGCGGTCTTCTTCATGATGGAATTAGAAATTGTCAAACTCGTTACTTTTGTGTTGTGTTTGATGCTTAAAATATGACACAAGGAGTGTTGTTTTCTGTTCTGAAACTTAAATTGGATCTAAGGTGAAATCTCCGATTGAGGAGAAAGGATAAAAGAAATAATTGACATAACACAGGTGACTTTTAGGGATTTCTATTGATTAGTCAAAAATTGTAGTTTCAGTTTGTTTGATATTAATCTCAGGAAGGAAACATTTTTTGAAATTTCGGAAATCCAGATGTTTAGTTGAAGTAAGGGAGATTTATTTTCCTTTAATAGTTGAGGATCTTATATAGCCTTGCTTGCTTTTCCATGTGCTTCTGTGTCTCTGTGTGTGCACGGTTATGTGTTTTAGTGTCTGTAGTAAAAATCTACAAATGGAATTTTGCTTATGGTGGAAAAGTGTACATAATGCAGATTGTAGGCTATACCCATCAAATATTAGGATCATTATGAGTTGTGGCTGCTTTGGAGCCTCAACTGCAAAGAAGACAAGGAGTTCTTCTCGCACTCCTCATAACATTGATGGTAAGGGCCTAATTGTTACTTATTTTCATATCTTATTTCCTAGATGTTTGTGCAATTTCATTTTCATATTTTGGTGCTGTAAAGATTGCATGTATAATGGTGTAGTGTTTGCCATGCATGCCATATTGTGCAAAAAGCTCTGTAAAACATTGTTCTTTTGTTATATTATAGGTGATCAAAATCCAATTTACATACTGAAATTGAAAGGATATGTTGTCCTTTCCATGGTACTCAACAGTGTTTGAATGGTCTTACACTAAGTGCTTTTTGGAAATAGGAAGGCAACTGTATTTCAGTTATGTTCATTCATCAAATATGTTGCATCACATTCAAATCATTCAATGTGATGTAGTTTGTATTTGGGTTTTATTGCTATGCAGAGTTGTTTACTTGTGTTTCATCAATAACAATATAAGTTATAAAGGGATACATTTCAAGTAGCCTATTTGGGAAGACGTTGCATTTCCATACTCAATGTTAGGTTTAGGGATATTGCAAACTTACCAAGCTGATATTGACAATTTTAGCATCAACTTATTTGTAACTGTTTTACTTGAAAATATGATGCTTATTTGTACCACATTTTTGACAAATACCTAAAGCAAGTCAGCCTGTAACTCATTCTGTTATAGCTTGATGAATTTGTACTTCTCTTAGTTATAAAACAAGTATCAAATATAAGTAAGATTATTATTATTATTATGGGTTTCACAATTACCCCCATTATGAGTATTCCTAAAAGTTTTGTTTAGCAGATTATATGATCTAACTGTTGACTAGGTGGCCACTTTTAATGCCATCTGTATATGATTCCTGAACCTGACAGTTGACATTGACAATCCTACCTAGATTTGAATTATGATTATACAATCTTCACAGATCCGGTCTTGTCAACATATATCATGAGAGATAATCACCCTTGCTTATATACTGTCAAGTTAATAACAACTGGAGGAAAAGATGGGATTTACGGTCTATTTTCATAATTGATATCTTGTTTTTGGTCAAAGCATTTAATTTTAGCTAAATTTAATGATTGCCTACCAGGTTGTCTTGTTCTTGGCCGTTCATAGGTATGTTGAAGGATTAAAAGGCAGTAACATTAAGGCCGTGATCTATTTTGAAATTTGTTAGGTTAGTTGGTCTTTGCATTGGAAAACACATCCTATTATCAGTAGGTTTTTTTTTTTTGGGCTAGTGATCTCATTTCTACTTCGCAGTAGCAAAACAGCCATGATCTTGGTAATTACTTTCGTTATTAAATTTTATGAATTCATAAATCTTTAAAAGCTATGATCTGGGATTTCTTTCTTCTTTTTCTCAGTATATCACTAGCTTTTTTGTTAATTTTTTGAATTCCATTTTATGCTTACTATTCTTTTGTTGCTCAGATCATCTGCTTGAAACAATTAAGCATTTCTCTGACAAAGAACTTTCATTAGCAACCGACAACTACCACACAAGAAATAAGATAGGACGGGGAGGTTTTGGAACTGTTTATAAGGTATGCTGCTTACAGATGCTTCCAAGTGTTGTGACTTTATAGGATTAATTAGCATGTTAACCTGCTGAACTTAACAAAATTAAACTTGAGTCAAAAGATAAACTCTATAGTTTGCCTTTTGTATATATGGGACTTGCCGGGTATCTACACAATACAATGCATGAAAAAGCATATTTACATTTTTTAAATCTATTTTCCTGAGTACTCTTTTATGGCATATCTAGCAAAGTCCTTATAGGTATATGTTTAATACTGAGTTTTGATGTTTGATAGTAGCTTCTTTGGGGAAGTTTACGCAATTTTTTGTGTTCAATGCTCATTCTAATGCTTATAGCTGTAGGCCATTTTCTTTATTAGTGAAAAGGATGAAGACTTCATTTGAATTTGATTCCCTTATATTCCACAAATATTGTTTAGTTGCTTTGCTTGGCATCTAGTTTGGCTAGTTGAATTATTTCCTTCACAATTTGTTGTCATCCCACATTGTTTGCTTTAGTAACTTGGACTATGTCTCTTTTGCCATGCTTATTGGATCTAACCTTCATCAAATTTTTTAATATGAAAAAAGAGCTCTTCTGATCTGGGTTCATTATTCATAGAGTGCTTCAATGTTTTGTTTATAGAACATTATCATAGAGTATACTCTAAAGTCGAGAAGTCAATCCTTCAGTCTTTACCATTTGATTATTATAACCAAGAACAAAAGGCTGTCTGGGATTACTGATAGCTGTCAGTGTTTATGGTTTTAATACTGGGCTCAGTTTCTGCTATCTCACTTAAAGACAGCATTGAGCTCTAAGAAATGACATAAAATTTAACATTTTGTTAGGGGACCTTAAGAGATGGAAGGCAAGTAGCAGTCAAGACACTTTCTACTGGATCAAGGCAGGGAGTTCGTGAATTTTTAACTGAAATTAAGACTATATCAAATGTCAGGCATCCAAACCTTGTTGAATTGATTGGCTGCTGTGTTCAAGGACCTAGTCGTATTTTAGTCTATGAATATGTGGAAAATAACAGCCTTGATCAGGCATTGCTTGGTAAATTGGACAAATGCTTCAGCTCAGTGTGATTTTTAAACTCAAAAACTAAGATCAATATAACAGTGGCCAGGATGTAACCTTTCTCTTTTTCTATCTCTGGGTAGGCACAAGGAATACAAACATCAGACTCGACTGGACTAAAAGATCTGCCATTTGCATGGGAACTGCTAGGGGTCTTGCATTCCTTCATGAAGAACTTGTGCCACATATTGTACATAGAGACATCAAAGCTAGTAATATACTAATTGACAGAGACTTCAATCCAAAAATAGGGGATTTTGGATTGGCTAAACTATTCCCGGATGACATCACTCATATCAGCACAAGAATCGCTGGAACAACGTATGTTATATTTCAGATTCCCAGTTAAATTGTTTGTGTTTGCCATAGCATCTGTGGTTTTGGACAACAATTTATTGTGGTTCCCCAAAATCATGCATTCAGAAACATGTTATGATGTTGCAAAAGAAATTGATTACATAGAAAAAAAATGTTACTGGTGTTCTGTTCATGGAAATTAAAGGTTTATCTTCCCTTTTTCTGAACTGAAAATCAGATGGTGATGCAGTGGCAAACAGTACAACCAGTATATTTAATTTCTAGATGCTCTAAAACATGTTTCATATGGTAAAGTTATTCAGGATATTTAAGTATACTTATAATAGTCTTT
>JANHAO010001416.1:0-33060 GCA_026873985.1 Saraca asoca
AATCATTTCAATTCAATTAAAGGTGATGACTTGATAATTTCAACGTATGGTGCACAATTATGGTTTATTGTTGAATCTTCAAGTTATCACATGGGCTAAGTGGGAGATTGTTAAATTATTTTAATAATCTATAGTGGCCCATGTAACTAATAAACTATCTTTAAATAAAAGATGGCCTAATGTGATGGTTGTTTGGTCTAATAGTAATTAAAGCTAGTGGGGGTTATTTTAAAATTTAAATTTTAAAATATAACTCCATCTCCTCTCCTTTCAATATAAATAGTTGTCTGCAATTAAAGACAACAATAAGAGAAAACATAAAAGAAAAGAAAAGAACCATATCTTCACCATCAAAGATACAGAAAAGAGGAAGGAAAAGAGGGGAAAACTCACACAAGGACATTGATCAAGAAATCATCATGGATCCAGGTAAGATCTTTATCCTTCATCAAATATACAGTGATAATTATGATATTCTAGATTCATTTATAGTTAATGTAGTTTTCTGCATGATTTAAAGTTTTAGAAAACTATAACTTATGGTATTTAAATTCTTACAGTTGTTTAATGCTAAGACTTGAGGCTTTCTATGTATAAACCGATTCCATCTAATTTCTTTGTTGTTTTAGTTGTTATGTTTCATGCAACTTTTAAAAGACTTGGCTTGGTTTGGTTTGGTTTTGGCTTTAACAGAACCAAAGGGAGACTCTGCGATCTTGTTGATGTTTAATGGAGCTAAAATTGTGATAAGCAAAATCATTGGAGCAAGAGTCCAACTCATCTGGGCTGCATATCTTTAAAAGGCATATTTGGAAGTAAGATTTTAAGTGCTTGCTAAATTACAAGTTTTTAAATCTCACAAGAGCTTTTACGACAATGTCATAATGCCTCAATTTTAAAATCTTATTACATCAATCTAAATAGTTTCTGTCCTTAAAACAACTTGTTTGATAGTTTCTCCATTTTGAAATCTTATTATATTAGGATAATTGTGTAATGGAAATGTTATAATGGTGGTGCCGTAGCAAAAGGGAAAGTCACTGGATGTAAAATCAATTGCATTTTCATTAATGTGTGCATTGCATTTGCATTCTTATTTTGATTAGGATTCGCTATATTATGAAGTTACTCTTTTAGTTTAGTGGAATCCAGTTTAACATATGACATTAGATTTCTTAATTAACTACATTAAATGGATCTAATGTAATATAATTACACTACATTCAGAAGGCTATTACCGTTGTTTATGCGATAGACCACTATTTAGTACATAGTTTAGCATAATGCTTTAATTCAAATTGCTTTTAAAAAATGTTGCATTATAACCCTGTTAGCTTGTATTCTAATCTATAAAAAAAATTAATACATCTCTTAAGATGCAGGATATAAAGCCAAAAGAATGCTTTTACGGAGAATGCCACCGATTCAAGTCTACTCAATTCTTCTCTAAAAGGCTCATTCCCTAAAGTTGTTCTAGGACACACCTAATGTGTGAAGGGTTAAAAGAAACAGACATCTATTCGAGTACACTTAATAAGTTATTGTAGATATAATAATTAGTGATATCCTACTTGCGCATCAACAAAAACTTATCTCCAATCTAATTAAATATACTAAGTGTCTATGTAATTAGATTTCAACACAGCGTTGGAAGGCAACATAGAAACTGCTAAGCATCTTCTTCTCTATTTTGTTTATTATTTCCTTTTTTCTCTAGGCATTTCCAGTGGCAAAAATGTTTTCCCTGCAACTTTTTACTGATTTTTTCTATAAACCCATTGTTATGGTGGTTTCATAGTTTGTTTCTTTTCCTCTTACAACCTATAGCTGCTACTAATATATGGCTTAAGTTTTTGTCATTTTTCTATTATTGATATAGAGTTTAGCTCACTTTTCTGTTTTAAAACAGGTGATAGGATGAAAGTGTATGCCTCCAGACTCTCACTATTTGGCTTAATTCAATTACTTCTATGATGCATGGGGAATGTACCTGTTATAGAACTACTCTGTACTAGGTTTAGAATGTGACTAAACCTTTCCTTGAGATAATTTAAAGTATTCTATAATTTATTTTCTTCATTGAGGGGATTGTCTTTGGCTAAGGAAGTTCCGATGAGCACAAAAGGATTATAACTGATTAGTTTGGATCCATAAAGAGCTGACACATTTTTCATTTCTTCTCTTTTTCTTGGAAAAAAAAATATATTGTTGTGATTTATTGCATAGTTATTTAATTGCACGTTATAACAGTGACCGAAATAGAGTTTGTAAAATGTAATTTAAAGGAACAACTATTGAAGCTCTCTCAATCCTGATGTCTTTTACCCAGATGTTTTTGTGAAGATTGAAAATGGATTTCATTTAGCATGTGTGTTATCATGGTCCTCATGTCAAAGATCTAAGATTTGCAATTTCTTTAGGCTAGCTTTCATTTCATATATACCTTTTATTAAGAAGATTGTATCTTAATTTTCTGATAGTTATAAACTTAAAATATATATTTTGTTAATTCATGAAATACATTATAACTCCTGTTGATCATTTGTCATGTGGTAATGCTAGATCATGCATCAATCATATTGTAGCTCTCTGGATTTTTAATGCAAGTCTAATTGGCAATCTCTTTTCTATCTTAACTTCTTCCTCTAATTGTATATAATAATTGGAGAGATGTTTCAAAAGGTTTATATCATGTGTTTTTTTCTCACAAATGTTTCTCTTGCAGAGGAATTATATATAGCTAGAAAATATTAATTTTGTGCCCTCCTATGAGAAGGAAAGGATGCATAATGAGAACTTTGCAAAGTCGTTGTTATTCTGGGAATGCATATTTCTGTTTGTGAAGGTTGGACTTTTAGTTTTAGTTCCTTCCTTACTAATGTCAACATAATTTGTATGATTTTTGTTATCAAAATTAATAATACCTGTGTATAAGAAGTGTGAGTGAGTTGCTAGAACAAGAAAGATTGGTTCTATTTCTAATGTATAAATTATATTATCTCAACGTGAAAGTGCTTTTGGAATGCTAAAGGAAAAGCTTTTGGAAGCCCTTGATTAAGGTCAAGACATTAAAGATCATCATAATTTCATTGAAATCTTTGTATATTTTTTATTATTTGTTTCATACTATATAAATATCATGTTTTGATGACATTTTTTGAGAGGATTGAGCTTAATTGACAACTAAATATGCATGTTTTCATATCATCTGTGTTTCTCCATAACTACACGATTATGGTAAATCATATCTATATTAATCAATTAAATTATTTTGTAGTATAATTTTAATTTAAATATTTGTAAGCAAATATTTCAACTGTGATAGAGGCAAAGTAAAATTTGTTATAGAGATAAATTTATATTCATGTACTATAATTGTCATTAGTTAGCCCCATATAATGAGCATAAAAATATATAATTTTTTTATGCAAGAGTACAAAATATGTTACTGTAACAATAAAAGGATTTTCCATATCAAGATTAGAAAAGTAGAAATTTCTAGGAATGGACATACTATTATATAATGAACAGTGTATTGTGTAAGATATCCAAAATCTATAAGACTCTATCCACATCCTCTCATTAATACAAAATATTAAATTTCACCATACTCTCACATCCAAAATGTACATGAGAATAGGCTTAACTTTTTTAATTAATGGACATATTATTATATAATGAAAAGTGTATTGTGTAAGATATCCAAAATCTAAAAGACTCTATTTACATCCTCTCATTAAAACAAAATATTAGATTTCACATACTCTCACATCCAAAATGTACATGAGAATAGACTTAATTTTTTTAATTTGATATTGAAGTGAATCTCTTTTAGATTTGGAAAGTTTCAACCTAGGCAATTTTTATTTTTTTATTTTTATGATCAACAAAGATTTTAGTTCATATAATTTCAAATTTATATAATAACTAAAGTTGAAATATAAGAATCATAGATATAATAGAGATTTTAATCTTTATAATTTCGCTAAATTTATAATTTGGTTCTTATAATTTTATTTTATATAATAATATCCTAAAACTTGAAATTATTTATAATTAAATCTTTATTGTCAACTGATGTTAAATTTAACTAATAAAGTTCTATGTATTTATTAAATTATATATTGACATTTAATTTTTACTGACTTGTTATATTTACTTCATCAAAATTTATTTATTAACTTTTAGTTATTATATAAAAAATTATCTAATTATTTTCTTTAAGAAGAAAAAAAGAATCTTCATATTAATAAGTATTAAAAATGCTGAATTTTTTTCTTGAAATTATTGATAGAAAATGACAAAAGAGCTAAAAAAAATGAATTTTAACTGTATTGTAACTTAAATTTAATACAAGTTGAAGATGAGAATTTAATTATAAATTATTTTAAATTTTAAAATGTAAATATATAAAATAAAATTATAAAAATTAAATTATAAATATAATAAAATTATAAGAACTAAAATTTTTATTAAAATTTTAAAAAATTGAAAGACGAATTAAAATGAATAATCTTTGGTTGTTTACTATTTAGAACAAGAAGTTGGACCACTACTACAGTCTTATGCTCTTCAATAATCATATTTATCCATGGCTGAAAACAAGAAAGAGTTTATTGGTGATTAAATCAGGGAAAGTTTTTGTTTATGTCTTTCATCCAACGTCTATATGGATAAAAAGCATCATAAATAATTTTAAAATTATTTCAATTTTTCGATCAATAATTAGTTAACCAGTTACAATCAATGTGAAACCGACCAATAAAATAGAATAGTTGTTGTCACATTATTGATGTTAAAGTTGAGGCAGTCATAAACCGTTAGTGTGATGTAGCGATGAATGACTCGGATAGTTTATAAGGTAAAAGTTTTAGGTTTGAATCTCTTCGTTGTTGTTTAAAAAAAAAAAAATTGAGATAATCATTAAAATAGGTGATGTTACATTATTGGTGCTAAAATTGAAATACAACAATCTTAAACATAAAAAGGATTACTAAGAATCCCCTTGATTATGTACAGATTTTTTCAAAAAAATTAAAAAAAATTGTTAATAAAATTTTTTAATTTTTTAAGAAAAAATTACACTTTATCCAACTATAATACAATTCTAGTTTTAATGTATCTACATGTGACTTAAAGTGTCAAAAAGAGATAATTTGTGGTTTGAAATATTAACATTTTATCTACTTGTGATTATTTTTCATCTAAATCTAACGAAAATTTTTATGTGCTCATCTTCTTTAATCATTAAACTGAAACTCTCTGTTTAGAAAATTTTTCATTGTCAAATTCTTCATTTTTAAATTTGAAACCATCACTTTCACTAAATTTTCTATTGAAAGGCTCTAATTCATTTTGTTATTAGGTTTTAATTTGAATATTTTTAATTTTTAATTTTTATTCACTTCTTTGTTCCTTCATAGAATAAACTTTTGGTTTCTGTATAATAGGATATTTTATTTATCCTTCCTGATATGACTTACTTTCAAATTCTATATAAATGTTGTTATTTTAAATTATTTCATTGGTATAATAGAAATATGGATTATGTTTTTGTCATCAAAAGCTTTGATTGGGTGAAGTAGTTGTTCTTCTTCATTTTCAAATATTTAAGTTTGAACTTTTATATATGAAATATGATACTCAAATTTTTTTTTCTCTCCCTCTTTATCGTGCTTTCTCTCTCTTGACCATCACCCTCTTTTTTCTTTTTTTTTCGCTGTCAACCCACTCCTCCTCATGCTACCTTTCTATTGGCAAATCTGATTTGTGGAAACATGTGACGACAATTTTCTTTATATTTAAATAGAAAATAATTATATATGGATATAATATTAAAGGTACAAATCATAAGTTAAATTTTTTTAACATTTTAAATTATAAATTATAGATTGACATATTAAACATAGAGGTACCCCATATAAGTAAAATGTAATTTTCTTATTTTTAATGATGTGCTCTCGTTGATAACACCTGATGTTTACACAAACAGCCTATTAAAATTAAACCTCATTAAAAATAACTCCTCATCTGTAAGTGGACTCTAAAGAATCTTTCATGAGCTGAGCTTTATTCATCATCATGACAATTATTTGTTTTCTCCCAAACAAAATGCATGCGTCCCACGTGTATCCAATTGTAATCAATTTGCAAAAGATTAATATTGTTAATATTGGTGTTTTCCTTTTTATCTTTTTAATAATTCCAAGAGGATTTTACCCCACACACACATTATACATACATAAATATAAATATAAATATATATATATATATATATAACCAATGGATGAGCTACCTAGGTGTCATTTAAAAAATGTTGCCAGACAACAGTATAATTTGACAAGATATAGTATTATTAATATTGTGAAATCTGATCCAATCATCCATTCAATAAAGTGATCGTATCAAAGTCAGATCAATTCAATCAATTAATATATTTTTATATTTATAAATATATAATAAAAAGTTTAACATATCATATTATATATAATTTTTTTAATCAATTAAAAATAGATTAATGATGTGAAATTTAAATGATTTGTAAAAAGTCCTAAATTAATTTGATTCAAATAATTAGTAGTATAAATTAAATCAAATCAATACATATACGCATTTTATTTATATACAAATAGTTGCGAAAGATAAATATTGATGATATCATATATTTTTTTTGTAATATATATTTATAAAAAATAATATATATTTATGTGTAATATAAATATATATATGAATAATAATAAATAATGTAATATTTATAAATAATAAATATATATATAAGCAATGTATGTAACACATCAATATCTATTAATATTTTTGGGTTTAGACCCGTTCTCACTGGATCAAACTGAACCAATGCTGAAACGGATATATGATCTGATCTTCACCTTTTTCTGTCTCAAATCCCAATCTAACTGATTAAACTGATCATACCAAATCGGATTTGACAACAATGATTAGTACTTGCAATTTTTTTCTTTTTCGTTCACATTTATGGATATAATTTAATTGAAATTTACTTTTTTTTTTCCTTTAAAATAAGTAGAGCAATGTAACTCAGTGTATGTCATATGTATTATGATTAAAAAATTTATAAATAAATATTCGTGTAACTTTTTTTTCCCAAAATTTTGACCTTATTTTCTATTAGGAATATGAATAAAAAGGTGCAGACATAATCTCAAATTATGATCTATAATTATCATAGTTAATGATGTTCATTAATATAAGTGCATCTTAACTAATATACCTCTTTAAACCACTAACAAATAGACTATTTACACTTGCCTTAGAGTGTTTTTGGAGGAGAAAATTAGAAAATGCAATGAATTTAAAAAATGTAGAAACTTGAAATACATTTTCAGATTACAGAAATTGTTAAATTGCTTGTTTGGATGTATATTTGGATATCCAACAATTGGTAGAGCCATTCCAGTTTTGTAAATTTGTCAATTAAGTTTTGATTGGCGGAGCCACTTCAAACTCTGACTAGAAATACTCCATCGTTTTCAAATTCTAAACAAATGTTGACCAAACAGAGTAGTTTCTGCGTGATCTTTGACATGATGGTTTAAAATGAGTTAGTCCGCCGAATTGATTCATCCAAACACACTCTTGTTTCGAACAGTATCTTTTGCTATCTAAGAAGTCATTTTACTTATATAAAATTTGGCAAGAAGTACAACTTCAAAGAAGTAAAAATGCTTGGATTATTTAATTTATCACTAACTAAAAAAAAATGAATAGTTATACTTTCCCCTACTCAGAACTTGAGAAGTTGTTAACCCAATCCCCTAGATAAATTCTACTTTTATGCTTTTAATAAAATAAAAATATAAAATTATATTTATAAAGTTTAACTAATAATAAAAATATTTTTTTTAAAATTTATTTAGTGCATTGGCCAAAGTGTTGGAAAGTAATGGTATGAAACATACACTGCAATTGAAGTAAAAATTAATAAACTCAAGAAGAAATTTCATTACGACAAAAAGAAATACAACTTCTCTTATAATAGAAGAGACACAAATTTGAATACAAAAAATAAGATATGAGATTACATATTTATAAACCTGTTAACCACCTTCATTAATCTCTACTTACTAGCCTCTATATTTATTAAAACTTTATCTTCTTGCCAAATTCATAGTTAAATCAAACACAATATAAAAACTTAACTGTTGAAAAATTTTATTTCTTTAATACCAAACAAACAATTTTTAACACTTTTTAGAAAATGCACACAAAATTTACTTCATAAGAAATTTAACTTCTTACAAATTTACTTTTCGTATAAAACAAATGACTCCTAGGTATTTAAACATTGAGCTAACCTCTTAATTTAGCTATGACATTGTAGTCCGAAGGGTTATATAAATTCAAGTGATCCCAATGCTATTTACACACAATTTCAATACAACTCTCACATTTACAACATGACTTCATTTGAGTTTTGAAAAAAAAAGGTCTAAGTGGATTGAATTACGGTGCAGTCATATTTGCAACTTTAACAATATCATCCGTGTAATTAGCATCACTCTTCAAACTTCTTTCTACCGTATGCAGTCACTGACGAATGTACATTATTCTTAGAGTTCGTCAATGCGGAAGGGAAGAGAGAGGGAAAATTCTTATTATACGTTGAGACGTAAAACGATTCCAGCATGCAATGCCTAAGCCATATAATAACATCAATTTAAAATGTATATGCTAAATAAAAGTAAATAGACGTGATTCCATTTCAATTCATTTTGTTTCCTTTTTTTCCATTTTACCCCACCCTCCCCTTCCCCACTGTCCCTCTTCCATATGCCCTTCTTCCCAAATTCCATTGAATCAGCACCAAACTTATTCCACAGGTAATAGAGAGCATAAAAGCTAAAAACTTACCCATTCTCAGCTGTCAGATAGTTATGGAGAACCTTCAATGCTGGTTGCTGATTACATATCATTACAGCGTGTAATCTGGCTCTGCAGTCAATCTTCTTTCACCAGATCTGTCTCATTTATCTTCTCATTATCAGAGATGATGTATATACTTTCAATATTTCCTTTCCCTATTGAAAAGTAACACTAATTCACTGATCATGCTAACTAGATATGTGCATTATACTAAAGCCAGTGGAGAGGAAAGTATCTCCTCAACGATGCAGCTGGTTCTGGTCATACGCACTGTCTTGGTCGGAAATTTTCATTTGACAACAATGAGCTGATTAAAGTCTCCAGCCTTTTTGCACCAGGGCCAGGCATGAGAACGGTGGGATTACCAACAACAGAACAAGGATCTGTCCCGTTCTCTTGGCTTCCTATGCACCAGCCTCCAGGAACAACCATGCCAGGACCTCTGGATAGCAGCTCCGCATCAATTTTGTCCAATACCGGGTCATCTCTAGGGAACTTCCTTGCGAACGGAGCATTGCTATCAACCATCCTTTTCATGTCAGCAACTGTAAGGTAGTGAGGATGTTGCTTTGGTGGAGTGTCCCAAGAAATGAAATGAAGATCACTATTCACAGTTGTGTTCCGGAACTCTTGAGCATTACAAATGACTGTGTGGAAGTATCCTTCAGGAGAAGATATGAAATTTGCATAATACATGAGAGCAGTTCGAGGTAGGTTGTCCCATCCCCATATGGTGTAATCAATGAAAGGTCTAGAGAGTGCCATCCAAGCCGAACCTAACAATAGAAAGAGGTGTTAGGTCACCTTTTATAACAATGATATGAGGTGCATAATCTGTACTTGAAAATTGCATTAACTTATAAGGCTTCTGTAGTTTCAATGTTTGTTTTCAAATATTTATTAAAGTAAGTGTAGTAACTTCCCAGGTTAATAAAGTAACATATATGTTACAAATGTCTATAGCTCAAGGAACACAAAATCATGTATCATGCGTTTTTAGAATGATGAGAGTTGAAGTTTATAAAACATTGTTAAGAAAACCAAATAGCTACAGTAAATACAAAATTTCAAAAGACCATAGTCTGATTGGTGGTGTGCTGTTACTTATCAATATTACATAACTACGATATGTTTAAGATTTCTGATGTTAACACCTACAAGGACCATTAGTGGATTGCTGCACAATATCACTTGTCTTCGATAGAAACCAAACAGCTAGATGCAAATCCTTGGGACCATAATTGGAGCTAAGAAAAATTGCATTTAATCTTATATCCACATTTTTTCCTTTCCAGGCAGAACAAGTGATCTATACCAAAAATGACTGATATCATCAAAACTGGTGTACTGTGATTGCAAATAGAGCCATATGATACAAGTATGCATTTTAAAAGATGATAAAGGAACATATTCTATTCAGAGAACACTGGTTCCACAAAGCATTATTATTAATGATTTAACTAAGTTTCTAGTGTGCATTCCAATTACCTTTCTAGCATAACAGAGTAATAAGAATATATCATTCTGTATGATGTACAGAGTTTTTTATAAATCCCCAAATCCTAACTCTTCTAACAGTCACACTCACAGAAAGAAAGAGAAATGGAAAGGGAGACGGGGATGTGTAATGCTAGAAGGTAGATGTCAGTGTAAGATAATTGTATATGATGTGATACATCTCTGACCTTGATAAGGTAGGCTCAAATTCAAGATTGATTTGCTTTTAATATACAGCTAAGCACAACTTTCCCTTCCATCTACAAGTCCATAGGTTGTGTAATCCATGATTGAACAACAGAGCATAGGAGCCAAGAAAAGATGCAGTTGGGGGCATCCGTGAATGCAAAGAGTTGCATCCTACGATATGAACATGGCTGGAGATATGACAAAGGAAAGCAAAAAGAAAAATGTATCTAAGCACACAATTTTTC
This sequence comes from Saraca asoca, assembly GCA_026873985.1. Lineage (NCBI taxonomy): Eukaryota > Viridiplantae > Streptophyta > Magnoliopsida > Fabales > Fabaceae > Saraca > Saraca asoca. The sequence continues at coordinate 10,830 of JANHAO010001416.1, forward strand.
TACAAAACATTACTTTCCTTCACAAATAATATTCTTACTCTATTTACACACCAAAATTAACTAAATTTTCCTAGGGTAAACTGGCAAAGTAGATAAAGGAAACCTGTAATGCATTCTGCCATGTCACATATATCCCAGAACTGAACTAAGGATACCATGACATATGAACAGACACGACTTTGATCTTTCACTGCTTAATCGCATCACACAACACCCCCCCCCCCCAAACCCCAAAGAGAAGAAGCTAAACAAGATTGAGCCCACTTAGATAAGTTCACAAACTATCCGTGAATTATATGAATAGAAAATCCATATAAAATTAAGCATAAACTAAATCAATATAAACAGAAAATTATCCGCACCTGTGAAAAGTTTGAAGGCAGTTGGCCTACTTCTCCTCTGTGTAACCCAGAACACATCTTGTTTCTTATTGATATACAACCCTGGATCAATAATTATCGGCCTTGCCCGCTGATGACTGTACAACACAAATACAACAGAAAAATTAGGGACAATTTGACTCAAAAAAATGGAATGGAAAAAAATTAAATGAACAGCCAATAAAGAAGGTCACTTACTCTTTCCATCCAATGTTACTTGTATGATCAATGAAATTAAGATCACGAGGCAAGTATGAAAACGTGTGCAGCAGATCTATTCAAGCAAAACCCCCCCAAACCAGTCAATTAAACCGCATAAATAAAACAACCGAATTTAACGCCAAAACATCAAACGTAAGACCTAGTATCAAAAAGGAAGAAACACTTACCATCTTGGGTAACAAGAGGATAATCCGAAGCACTCAGATTAATGAACCAATCCCAACCACCGCCTTCCCTCAACAGGATCGCCGCCGCATGGAGGGTGTTCGCCACCATTGTGGGCCCCCTATAAGTTACCAGATTGGCCTTGGTGATCATCCTCACATTCCCAAATTTCTGGAAGATTGGATGATCCTTAACAAAATTCTGCAGATCCAACCGCTCTTGGGAGGGAGATTCACGGTCCAAATGCACAACATATTGATTGTGAGGATGGTAAAGTGCCAAAAGTGTCCGCTTTAAGCTGTTTCCGTCGCCATTCGAACCGGACACGAGGTAAGCAAGCCGAGGCGGCGGAGGAAGAGAAGCAATGGGTATTGGGTTTAGCTTAGATTCTACAAATACAGAGTAAGAAGTGGTTATGGATCGGTATATAGGAATAAGAGGTGTGCCCTCTGGTGAGGTTAGAGTTACAAGGAAGAGAACGAAGAGAGAGAATATGGAAGCAACAGCAATTGGGAAAATCCATTTTCTATCCGTGGTTTGTTGGTGTCTTATGTGCATGTAATAGTTCTTCAATTTCTTCATTGTTAAGGTCCGAATCTCTCTCTCGCTCTCTCCCTAATGGGTTCGTCTTAGGAAGAAGGAGAAAGACCCTTTTATAAAGGAACTCAAGAGGTGAATGGAGTTTGTTTTGCAGCTGATATCGGAGAAAAGTGAAGGAAAATCAAAGTGGGTAATAAAAAATGTAGGAAAATGAAGGAAAAAGGTGGGATTTTGTTGATGACAATGGGGCAAAACAGTTGAAGGTGCTTAGAAAATCAGCTGGGTTTTGAAGAACAAGTACGGAGAAGAGGAAGGAGACTAATGTTTGTGTACAAAGTCTATAAATTTATGGGTATTTCTTGGAGAATTTGGTATCGTAGAAGACTACAAGAAGAAAATAACCTTCACCTCTCTTTTCTTGCCGTGGCTGTGGCGTGAATGAAGGATAGTTTGGTGCTCTACTGTTTGGTAATGTATTTGCCCTTTCTTGGTCTCGGCTCCCCTAATTGCCTAACGTTGAAAAGGAAAAGGGCTGGGGGTGATTGGCATTATATGCAGACACTGATTTATATACGGAAACTGTTCCTGGATATGATGCTTGATTTTTTTTTTTTTTTTGTGGTTTTCCTTTTAATAAAAGAACAAAATAAGATTTTTTTAAAATATTATCGTAAGATATTATATACATGTCAAAGTCAAAATTTGTTTTAAAGGTATGATTTTTTTGTTTTGATAAATGTAATATAACTGTTTGCTCAATACAAATATATATATATATATAGATGTTAGAAAAACAGTTATATGTTTTATTATTGTAAGATGGAATTTGTAAGAATTTTTGTTGTGAGAGATCATAGGACAATGCATGCCTACGGTCTAATATTGCCACTGATTTTGAAATTTTTTTTGGGAAATTAAAATAAGCAGCAAAGGAATTTGAATTTAACATATTATTCATGCAAAAATTTTTATATTATTAATAAACAAGAATATGTCAAGGTATTAAAAAAGTAAGTTATTTATGGAGAAAGTATTTTTCACTCATTAAGAGAGCAAAATTTTATGAATTATGTTTGATATGTATGTTGAATGCAACTTTTACAAAAAAGTTTTTATATTTTTGCAATTTTTATTGATAATTATAATTTTTGTATAAAAATAAAAAAAAAAATAAAGCATTTTTTATGTAACTCTATGGTCAAATACATAGCTACTGTTTTTATCTTTTCTTCTGCATATATATACACATAATTAAAAAAAAAAAAAGATAAATTAGTTAACATGTGCATAAGCTAACTAGACATCATCTACCCTATACTAAAAAATAGAAAAAAAAATATTTTCAATTTCTTTAAAGTTCAACAAAATTACTAGTTCTCCCCTCTATTTTAAAAATTTTATTAACTTTCATATATTTTAAAAGATAAAAAAATAATTTGTAAAAAATAAAAAAAAGTATCACACTTCAATTTAAATTTGATTTTTATCAATCATATTTTGGTCTTGTAAATTCAATCAGAATTTAACTTTTATTGTAAAATACTCAGAATAGATTGATTTAAATTTTATGGTCATTTTTTTTATCATTTCATAAAAAAATAATTTTAATTTAAGTATAACATCCTTTTTTTTAAAAAAAAAAAAGAAGTTTGAATATATTTTTAAATATGTTTGCATAATTTCTTTAATTTTAAAAAAAGTCAGAGTCTTTTTTCTTAAAAAATACTCTATTCCTACTAATATATTCAATGGACATGATCATCCCACACTCGCTGATATAAAGTTATAGCAAAAGGCATCGTCAACTTTTCAAATATACATCTTTAAGTAACATCGTCTCACAAGTGCAAGCAACACAGACTGCTTTTCAGTACGGTCTTATACAATAATCCCGTTCACTTATTTAACCATTGTAACTTGAAGCAACATGCTTATCAAGGAAAAGATTAAATATTCTACGATATTCGTCTACTTGATCATTAACTTGAAACGAAATTATATGATGATTTATAAACTAAAAAAGAAAAATACAAATGATTTGTAAAAAAAGATCTAATATCACATAGTTTTCTTGAAATTTGTAAAAGATTGAAAACATTGAAATTCCAATAAAAAATAGAAAAAGATACGGGAATCATTCTTGATTTTTTGTAACTATTTTTTTAGCATCATAGGCTTAAAGCCATAATGAAAAATAAAAAGAATACATATATTTAACTTCTTCAAATATAATTGAGCTGAACTTTAATAATAAGTTATTTAAAATGATTGTTTTCAATCATGTTTGATTATAGGAAGAGAAGTTAAACATGTACCTTTGAGAACTCATGTACAATTTGTTAAGAATTTTTATAAAAAAATTATATATTTTTGGATAGATATACAATTTCTTAAAAAAAAAAACAAAATAAAAAATGCAAAGGAAAACTTTGAATTAAAAAAAAAAAAAAAGGTGGGGGAACGCCCCAACAATGTATGATGCCTGGCCGACTTGAACACAATATCAAAGATTCATAATTTGTTTACAAGAAAATGTACTCATAAAATAATTAAAATTTATGTTAAAAATAATTAAAAAAAGTTAGAGGTGTTTATTTTTTTTTCTTTGACTAAAATTATAATATTTTTAATTTTTATAAAACTTGAAAGAATTATTTATAAAACTTGAAATTTAAGGGAAAATATGACAATAAATCTTATTTTAGAGATCTTTTATATTTTGTCATACTAAAAACAAGCATATTTGCTTATTAGCTTTTTTCAAGGAAAAGCAAAGTTGAATAGTGATTAGATAATTAGACATTTAGTCAAAGCGAATAATGTAACTAAATAATAAATAACAGTAAGATAAAACAAATTAGTTCAAAGTTCAGAGTTTCCCATTATATCGTTCAATATTGGCGTTAAATTAAATTAACATGAAAATTGGCAACTAATACGGAGTTTATGATCAAATCTTTGGATTATTTTATTGCATTTAGTTGACAATAACATGCTGTGGTTGAACCGCAATCTCATAACGTAATCTTTTAGAAGTGCGCCTTTTAACGAAGATTGTGGAGTATCATCTAATCAATTAAGCAATCAACTCAAATGAATTCACCTTGTACGTAGGAGTGGCAACAAAGGGGATGAATTGGACCGGATGAAACTTACATTAATATTAACACATTTTTACTTAATATAAATCTAACTTAATTAATTTTTTATGATTTCTATGTCTAAGAGTGACCCTAAAAGATATCCAAACCCAACTTGATTTAAGCATGTTTTAATATTTTAATGTATATATAATTAAAATCAATAAACATATAAAATATATTTATATTTATGTATATATTAAATTTAATGTATAAAAAATGAAAAAATTATGAATGAAAAATTAATATACGTATCAATTCTTAATAATTAGGATTTATGTTTATAATATATGATAATATTAATAAAATATTTAATATATAAATATAAGATGAAGTTAAACTCGCTCGATTTTAAATATGTAAATCTAAATATGATCCATTTATAAAATATGATACAAACTTTTGTCTACATTTGATTTTCATAGGTCTAATTTCTTAGTCTAAGTTCTATCTATGCGGAGTTGAGTTTGACCAAAAAATGAGATCAGACACTAACTGCCCAACCCTGTTTGTACTTAACAAGGGGGTTTGGTTTAGGATTTTTTATTGCATAAGATAATATTACAAGGGAATTTATCATTCTCATACGAAGTTGGTAATTAAAATTTATCCATCAATGCACACATGTTTTAAAATAATTTATAAGTATCCTATATTTACATAGCACAGAAATATTTGTAATTATATAAAAGAACTATGTTCTCATTTCTATAGTGTCTTGTTATTATTATTATTATTTTAATTTGTTTGGCACATAAAGAGAAAGTTAGTTTTTAATTTTTTGATTTAATTAAATAATTTTTTTTATATTTTAGAGGAGTTAAGTATATTATTTTTTAAGAAAAAAAGTTTTTTTTAAGGAATTATTCCAAATAATATATAATTTATTAAAATAAATTTTTTAATTTTTTTGTCCAATTTACTTATTTTCTTTTAATTAATTGATAGTTTATGTTCTAATTAATTAGAAACTCTTATTTTTAATTTTTTTTAATATCATGCTATTTTTAATTTTTTCAATAGTTAAAGTGAAAAAAAAAACTCACACATATCATTACATATTTAGACTATATTAATTAAATGAATATAAATAAATAAAAATAAGTAAAACAAATAAATATATATATCATCTTATAAAATATAATTAATTAAATTTTAGATAATTTTATTCTTATTTTAAATATTTTGATTATATCAATATATTATTAATTTTAAAATAAATATAAATTAATTTACTTTATATACTATCTATTGATATTAATATATTTTTTCATATTTATTAACTAAATTAATAATTAATTTTATAAAACACTTATAATATAATTAATTAATTTATCAACTTTAAGTTGATAACTAATAACTATCTTATTAATTTTTATAATTAATTTATTATTTATCATCGTCAATTAAACCATCAAAACCACGAGCAACTACTATTATTGGCTATTATTATAATTACCACTATTGACTAGTCAGGTTCTAAGCTCCCATTCATTTTCTAGTGACTAATTAATTACCGATAATGACATCTTTAAAAATTAGTTAAGATTGTTAAGAGTATACAAATTAATCCAAACCACAATATTATAACATTCTTAAAAAATTTTATTAGTACTGAATGAGGAATGCGAGGCTAGTGATAAACCCATTTTAAGATTCCTGGTAATATTTTTTTTGCTATGAACCAAATGAAACCAACAACTGAAAGTTTATTTATGGAGATCAAATATTGGTTCATCTAATCCCATTAATCTTACCGTAGTAGTTATAATTATTGATAAAAAAATTTAGAAAGTAGATCATTATAAATATAAAAATAATTTTTTATTTTATTATTTATTAAATTCTGAATGGTAGATTTTCTTATTAATAATTACAATACTCTATTTACTCTTTAATATATATATTATACTTTTCAGAAATCAAATTCTTTTTTTGTACTATTGCTAAAGTCCTACAGGCTATTACCAAATATCGCTAATAATAACGAGCTCTACCAAATATAGCTAGTAATGAACTCATTTAACGGTTAACATTTTTTTCTATCCTATTTTGTGATATTATTTCACAAATAAAAATTGCAAGCCACCTCTCTCACTTGTGAATTTGAAAGTTTATCTTGAAAAATTTAAGACAATATATATTTTGATTCTTTATTAATTTAATTTATATTAATTTAATTTTTTTTAAAAATGTTTAATATCAATTTATAATTTCGAGTTATTTTTTTCGGTAATATAATTTCGAGTTATTTGACTACGCTTAATTAGGTTTCTCTGTTTGTTTATTGTTAGAATCCTTGACAAAATTGCCAACATGGCAACAATACAATGATCTTGCCATGTATTTATCATTGACAGGTTAAAAATTCAATTATCATATCAATAATTTAATTAATAATTATAGTGACAGATTAATAAAAAAAATTTAAATGTCACGGAGTAAATTTTTTTGAGTGATTGATGAGACATAATTGAATATATTACAGATTAAATTGATATTTAATTTTTTTTGAGGGATTAAAATAATAAAAACTAAATCAATGAAGGTTTCAAGGACATATTTTGTTTTAACAAGTGTAGTTTTTAATGGAAAAGACAATAAAGGAAAAAAAATAGATAGGAGAATAAATACCTATTAATGCAACATTGATTATGGTTATAGAATTCTATTGGAAAATAGAAAAGTTTAAATATTGGTGTCGATTCAAGATGAGTGCATTGTGAATTAATTTTCACGTGCCTTGTGTACCAAAATTTTCTATGACTCGTCCCGTCGGATTTGGCCAAAGCGACGATTCCAAATTAATTGTCTGAAGCAATCTTCAATGACCTCCAAACATGGACCCCATTATATAATCATATCTTCACCAACCTTGCCTCTTCTTAATTAATTAAAAAATATGACCCTACCCATCAAATGATTTCCCATCATTTGGTGGCTTAAATAATTCATATTTCTTTTCAGATATTACGGGAAAGATTGAATGAGCCACGGGCTGCTTATATGGCTCCCAAGAATAAACAAAAACAGGTGGGCCCATAAAAAATAAAGAAGGATATGTGGGTGCTGGGGGTGTGCTTCGGTTGATTTGGTTTGCATACCAACTAATCTGTTTTTAACCGAATGACTTTCAATTGATCCGTTCTTAACCGAATGGCTTATTGAAAATGTCATAATGAAGCCAATGTTCAAACCGTATTTATTCAAATTTATTGGCTTTATATGATTTAAAATAGTTTAAAATGGTTTAACTATTATTTTTTCAATTTTTTTACAGTATTCAAGTTGACTTTCTCATATTAAGATTTTTAATTGTCTATCATACTTAATTTAATCTTCCAATAAATATATTATTACTACTCAATCACAGAGATGCAAATTAGATTAAATAAATCTAAAATTCATTAAAAATTAAATAATCATATAATAATATTCATTTAAATACAATAAATATTAGAAATATGACAATACTATATTAATCAAGTTTTAAAATAATTTTTACTGTCTTGCAACTAGAATAGTAGATTTCTTCACATTGCTACTAACTACTAGTAGTGAGTAAACTATTTCAAAAAATAGAAACATATAAACTAAAACTAGAATGTAAAAAAAAATCAAAATTTTTTTCCTAAAACATACTGTCTCATGTAACTATATCGTACTTAGATATTAAGACAACATGATAATCATTTCCCATGTGTCAAATCTATACCAAAAATCAAAAAATGCCAACATATTTGTACCATTTGCCACACAAATTGTACCAGTGGCAACCCAAAGATATATTCTATCTATGCACTATATTAAAGAGGTCAACAGTATCCAAAAAAGTGTTAGCCCTTGTTGCACTATATTTATGAATTGTACTGATTTCAAAAAAGTCTTAGACCAAGTACTGGATGGTATCATATTAGATTTAACAAAAGTGACTTGAAAAACACCATTCGTAACAGAAACCTACAAAACAAAAAGAATAAAAACTAGTCACCATATATTCAATGATTCAAGTATTCAACAAAGAAATGGAAGAACACAAACTATAAACTAACCATTTATCATATTAGTCAACAACCATAGGTTGTTGTGAATCCCATATTGCCTTCCACAACTTCTTCTTCGACCACCCTCACTATTATTTCCAATTCTAAGAGGACCACCACCAGTTGATGTTGTTGTTGCTGCCATTACCTTTGGCAATATATATATATATATATATATAATAGAAGAGCAAATTTAACCAAGAAAAAAATAGACAAATACAACATAATAACAAATAATCTTAAAATGTTATAAATATCATTACCTTGCTCAATCTCTTCAATATTTTCAAGTTTCTCATTGAATTCAATGTCTTGAAAGTTAAATTTTGTGGATATCAACCAATTTTGAGTGCATATTAATGCATTAGTTGTCTTTGGGAAAAGAGAGCTTTTAAAGACATTCAAAACATGTCCTCTTATGCTAAATGTAGATTTTGAAGCTACTATTAAGGCAGGAACAACTAACAAATCTTTTGCCATCTTTGAAAGAACCAAGAATCTTGACTCATTTAATTTCCACTAAGCTAACACATCATAATTATCATCTTCATCTACACCTACTTCATTCCAGTACCTTTCTAACTTATTCTTGGCCTCAATTGTATCTTTTTGTTTCAAGTGTGACCTAAATGTTGCAGTTGTTGCTTTGTGTGCAGCTAGTTGCCCATGTTTAGGCCCTTTAAATGAAGATGACCCCATTACATCATTGGATGAAGTGATGGGTTGTCCACATTTAGTAGCATACCACTTATACAACTTATCCGTTTCATCTTTCACTCTTTTAACAACTAATTTAGTCACTTCTTCCCCATAAATTTCCCTAAAAGACCACTTGATGTAAGCCAATTTATACCTTGGATCCAGGGCATTGGCAAAAAGAAAAAAAGGTGAATGTTTTCAATTTTACCCCAATACTTGTCATACTTTTTTTCATATCTATTGCCATGAAATATAAAACAAAATCACAATTTTCATCCTTAGTCTAATCATTTATCGCACTTTGCACCAAAGAAAGATGAATGAATGTAGTGTTTGAGGTCACATACAATGATCTAGAGAATGAAAAAGTAACTCATAAAAGATTTTAAGGAACTGCTTGGAGGGCATTCTCTTTTATCATCCTCATGAAAATGCAACAAGTAATCTGTGTCTTCATCTTCTAATCTCTCAAATGCCTTTTCAAACATTTCAATAGCTTTTAACATCATATAAGTGGAGTTCCATTTTGTTGGAACATCAAGGCACACCAGAGCCATTTGAGTAATGAGCTCTTGTGCAATGACATGTTTTGTTATGGGTATTTTTTGGACTGGATGAAATAAGCTGACAAAGGCCCAATGGACTAGCTTAGCAGAGAAGGGCCTAGCCTATTTTGGAATAAGGGCATAGGGACTAGCCGACAGATTGCCTAGCACAACCTCGAGACATCAGGCAATCCCAAGTCACCAGGCAAGCTACCCCCAAGTATGAGTGTAGAACACCAAAGTCCAATTAGCATTCTGAGATACTTCCAGCCAGTAAACTAGCCCCCAAAGACCGATAATGATTTGCCAGCATTTATTACCTAACATCTGGCATTTATTATCCATAGTGGCAGAGATGATAGTTTTACAATTTATTAAATTATACTTGCAATCCTCCCTGCCTCTATAAATAAGGGGAGATTATTGTAATAGAGCTAGTGAAAAAATATATGTAGAAACTTTGCCAAAATAATAAGAGAGCTTATGTATTGTTACTTTGTTAAAATGTATAGAAGAACCACTACACCAAAGTAAATATAACCACCATAAGGCTTATATTGACTTTAACTGAATCACGTTAAAAATCTTCAGTGTTCATCTTGTTCTTCCTTCCTCTTACTCTTGTTGTTTTCTTGCATTTCTATACTTCTCATAGCAGTTTAGTCAACAAAAACCTTTGGTTGATCGATTACCAAAATTGATCGTCAATATTTTGGCAATAAAGGAAGGGCTAGACTGCTTTCCTATTGATTCATTGATCAATCATGATGGCAAGAGGGAGCAGTGGTGGAAAAGGAAAAATGGGCCAAAATGATAGCATCAACATCCAACTTACGAAGAAAGTGAGGAGGGAGCAACCTCAACCTCAAGGTTGCCAGAACTATTATAGCATCCTGTCTAACACCCCAAAGAGGATATACATGACCAAAAAGCACAGGGAGGATTTCAGGCAACCTGGACTCATAAAAGTCTTACCTAAGTTTAGGGATGCCAACAGGTTTTATGCCTATCATAATGAAATTGGGCATAACACTTCTAAGTGCAGGTTACTCAAGGATGCTATTGAAAGTCTAACTAGAAAAGGTCGCTTAAAGATTATGTAGTATGACCTCCAAGGCAATAACCTCAGTATTCCTAATAATTAACATGACAACCATCTTAACGGGCTGAGCAAGAACAAACTCTTGTGGTAAGGACTATCTTCATGATCTATGGTGGACCATACGTTGTAGGCACTTCGAATAAGTCACATGAGCGCTATGTTCAAAGTACAAATCATATCATGTTCATGGGTTGTGAATCCAAAAGACCTACCAATAAGGCCAGAACTGCCTCCGATAACATTACCTTCGTAGATGATGATGCATGGGGGATTTAGTCTTCCTACAATGACACACTTGTCATCCAGGCCAAGATTGGTAACGCTAAAGTGTGAAGGATTATGTTAGACACTAGCAGCTCAGTTAACATCATGTATAGGAAATGTTACAAACAAATGAAACTGAGTGATGGCGACTTAAAATCTTCCCTAGAACCCCTCTTTGGTTTCACAAGCGACGCGATATTTCTAGTAGGGTAGGTTAAGCTTCCTTTCACCTTGGGAGACTCAGAGCATCAAGCCATCATCCTGGCAGACTTCATAATTGTTAATTGTCCATCAACATAAATATGATGTTAGGGCGACTTGTAATGAATGACTTGGACATAATCATGTACACTAGGATGCTAACTATACGGTTGCTAACCGCCAGTGGGTCAGGTGTGTGTGAGGCGAGCAGCACATGGCCCAACGTTACTATAAAGATGCTGTCAAGATCAAGGAAAGGTAGAAAAGGGTTAACGTAGTTTCCAATGGAGAACCTCGAGCTTCGAGCATGACGGGGGTAGTCACGATCTCGACCCTTATAACTTGGATGCCGATAAGGAAACTAGCCCTATAGAGGAGCTCGAGGACATATGGGTTAGTGAGGTAGATCTAGAGAGGTGCCTTAAGTTGGGAAATAGCTTGCCTCTAGACGTAAAGACCCAACTGGTTGAATTCTTTAAGGCGAATCTGAATATTTTTGCTTGGAATCATAACGATATGGTGGGGATTGATCCCAAGATCATGTCACATAAATTAAATATTGATCCTCACCATAAACCAGTTCATCAAAAGAGGATATCAATGACTGCTGAGTGATCTATCACTCTAAAGGAAGAGGTAGATAAACTCCTGAATAACAAGTTTATCCGAGAGGCTCACTACCTGACCTAGGTGGCTAATCCCATATTGGTGAAAAAGAAAAATAGGAAATGGAAGATGTGTATTAATTTCACTAACCCTTAACAAAGCCTTTCTAAAAGATAGCTTCCCTTTGCCAATGATTGACCAGCTCATAAATGCCACAGCCAGTCACCAGCTCCTCATTTTCATGGATGCTTACTCGGTGTACAACCAAATACCCATAGAGCCCTATGACGAAGAGCAAACCTTATTCATCATAGATCGCGGACCATATTGCTACAAGGTAATGTCCTTCTGATTGAAAAATGTAGGAGCAACCTAACAACAGTTGATCAACATGATATTCAAGGAACAGATCAGGAATACTATGAAAGTCTATGTGGATGACATGCTTGTGAAATCCAGATAGGTCGCAGACTATGTGAGAAACTTGGATGAAATGTTTCAAATTTTGAGGAGATTCCAGATGAAGTTGAATCCACTTAAGTGTGCATTCAGGGTGGCCTCGAGAAAATTTTTCAAGTTCATGGTCAATAGTAGAGGAATTAAGGCAAACCCAGAGAATGGCCGGGTCACAGCCCTTAGCAAATTCATTTCTAAGGTAATAGACAAATGCATCCCATTCTTCGATGTATTGAAAAGGGCCAAGTAATTTGAATGGACTAAGGAATGTGAAACTACTTTTCAATGCCTAAAGGAATATATGGGCCAAGCCCTACTTCTATACAAACCCAAAGAAAGTGAGAAGCTTATTCTTTACCTAAGGGTATCTCAACATGCTCTCAGTGTAGGCTTAGTTCAAGAGGAAGATGGAGCTCAACTCCCAGTCTACTACATAAGCAAAAGATTGTTGAATGTCGAGCTAAATTATTCACCAATGGAAAAACTTGCTTATTACCTCGTGGTTGCCTCAAGGAAGCTGCGACCTTACTTTCAAGTACATACCATCGAGGTACTCACTCAGTTCTCATTGAAACAAACCTTACAGAAGACAGACACCTTAAGTCGCTTGCTTAAGTGGGCCACTGAGTTAACCTAGTTTGATATCCGGTATAAACTAAGGTCGGCAATCAAGGGGCAGGCCTTAGCTGAGTCATCAGACCTATGGCTGAGGAAGTGGAGACGTTGGAAGGACCATTTTAGGAACTCTTTGTGGATAGATCCTTATACAAGCAGAAGGTAGGGGCAGGAATGCTTTTGGTTAGCTCAGAGGGATATAAAATCTTCTGTGCGCTGAGATTCAGATTTTGAGCTACCAACAATGAAGCGAAATATGAAGCGTTGCTCATAGGACTCCATCTGGCCAGGGAGGTACAAGCTAAAAATGTGAAAATATTTAGTGTCTCTTAGCTCGTCGTCTGTCACATAAAAGGTAAATATCAAACAAAGGGATTGAAGATAACTACCTACCTTTAGAAAGTTCATGAGCTACTCAGTAACTTCCAGAGGTACGAGGTCAGTCAGATCTCATGAGCTCAAAATGCACATGTAGACGCACTAGCTTGCTTAGCCACAACTAAAGTCATGGATTTCTTAGGAGCAATCCCGGTAGAATTTCTTCCATCTCCAAGCATTGAATAGAAAGATGTTGTAATGGCTATGGTTATGGCACAAAGCTCATGGATGAATCCAATCTTAGATTATTTATGAGACAACAAGCTCCTAAAAGATAAAGTGGAAGCATGTCATGTGCAAGGTCGAGTTGCAAGGTACTGTATCATCGATGACATACTCTACAAAAGGGGGTTTTCAGCCCTACTCCTCAGATGTATTGATGGCCCTGATTATGACATAGTCCTAGAGAAAATTCATGCTAGCCACTATAGGAACCACGTTGAAAGGCTATCTCTAGCTCAAAAAGCACTCCGATAAGGGTTCTATTAGTTAACCATGAAGCAGGATGCGAACGACTTAGTTAGAAGATGTGACAAATGCCAAAGGTTCACCAAGGTTGTACAAGCTCTACCAATATACCTACAACAAATGGTCAGCCCATGGCCCTTCGTGATCTAGGGGATTAACCTGATTGGACCTCTTCCCATAGGCCAGGGGAGCTGTAAGTATGTAGTGGTAGCTGTCGACTATTTTACAAAGTGGGTGGAAGCTAAAGAATTGGCCAAAATCTCTTCCTCTAAGGTTGAAAAATTCATTTGGAACAGCATTATTTGCTAGTTCAGAGTCCCCCAACAAATTATATCTAATAATAGGACCCAATTCAGTAGTGAGTAGCTTATCAAGCTTTACAATGATCTCGAGATTATAAAGAGTTTCTCAATCATAGACCATTTTCAAGCCAATGGGCAAATCAAAGTTGTAAATAAGATCACCAAGCAGATCTTGAAGATAAAATTGGAGGTCAAAAAGGGAGCATGGGTGGATGAGCTACCAAAAATACTTTAGGTTTATAGAGCCACAGCTCACAGTACCATTAGAGAAACCCCCTTGCGATGCTCTACAAAACCAAAGCTATGATATCAACAGAATTTGAAGTAACTTCACATTGAAGGGCAACTTTCAACCTAGAGGATAATATCAACTGCTCATTGTGAGTCTTGATCTTATTGAAGAAGTGAGGGACATAACTTGCCTTAGGATCACGACCTACCAATAGTAAGTTGCATGACATTATAACCGGAAGGTCTAAGTTCAGGACTACCAAGTAGGTGATCTAGTGTTGCACCTAATTTTACCAGGAGCTTGTAAGGCCAGTGACAAAATGCTGGGTTCAAACTGGGAAGGCCCTACATAATAAAAGAAAAATTAGGAAAGAGAGCTTATTGATTAGCAAATGTAAATGGAGTAGAGTTCCCTTGAGCTTGGAACGCTGAACATCTTCGGTCATATTATTAATAAATTCAACCTTAGATTTGTAATTTTGTATTACCAAAATCTCAATAAAGAAGCTCAAAAGTTATCTCCTCCAATTATCTCCATCAATCTCGTCTTTATTTAAAAGTCTTCGACACATTTTCGGAATAAACACCCATAAAGTGGGTTGATCTCAGAATGATCCAACCGATGCTCAAAACGCATTTAAGACATTAACCCAAGTGGTTATCTTGATCAAACCAATCATGGTTTGCCTGCTTGCATCCAGGTTAACATTGTGTGACCTGTTCAGGCCCATCTAGGTTAACATTGTGCAATCTCCTGAGATCTATCCATGTTAACATTGTGCAATCTGTTTAGGTCCATCTGGGTTAACATTGTACAATCTCTCGAGATTTATCTAGGTTGACATTGTATCATTTGTTCAGGTCCATCCAGGTTAACATTGTGTGATCTGTTTAGGTCCATTCAAGTTAACATTATGCGATCTCCCAAAGTCTATCCAGGTTGACATTGTGTGATCTATTTAGGTCCATCCAGGTTAACATTGTGCGATCTCCCAAGATCTATCTAGGTTGACATTGTGCAATTTGTTCAGGTCCATCGAGGTTAACATTGTGTGATCTCTTAAGATCCATCCAGGTTAACATTATGCGACTTATTTAGGCCTACCCAGGTTAACATTGTGTGATCTCTAAAGATCCATCTATGCTAACAATATGCTATCTACCAGGCATTCAAATCAACAAATATAGCCCATAGCTAGCTTATTAAATATTTGAGCTATCAGTTTAACTAGTATTCCTGGGAGCCACCTATTAATCAAACACTTAAGCACGAAGCCACTTTTTGCTATATATTTTGACTTGAGAGAAATTCAAAAAATAAATCAATTAGAATGAGCAAAGTCAAACATGTATGTCAAAAAGAGTAGTTCTTACAAAATCATCAAAGAGATAATCAATTTCATTATAGATAGACAATTCAGTTTGAGTACATTCAAAATATCTGAAACTAAAACTAAAAGGCCTAAAGCTAGGTCACAGAGAAGTGATCTATGGAGTGGTCAAGGGCCTAGAAGAATCCTGAAGAGTCAAAAGGTTAAGCAGATTTTCTGCCATCTGTTCCTTGGGTACCGCTATAGCTCTTACCTCGATCTGCAAGCTGCCTTCAATCGGAACATCACCCAGAGCAGGAGGACCTTCACCACTACCTTCCACACCCGAAGTTGAGGTTGGCTTCCCATGCCTCACAAAGTGTTAGATGGTAGTTTCAACATCCCCACTGAAGAAGGTAAAGTCCATCTTCGGGTGCCTTTTCCACAGAGTAAATAGGAAGTTATCAACAGTATGGGAGACCATTGCATCCTAGGCCTGTCCAACCGTAACGTCAAAATCCCCTTGACTCAGGTGACTTCCTGACTAGCTCAGATAGCTCTATCCCTAGTAGCTTCCTCTCTTTTCTTGATGACCTCGACCTGCTTCGTGGCTACATCCAGCTCGCCCTGCATTTGTCTAAGCTCATCAGTAGCTTCATAGAGTTTCAAGATCAGCTTGGAGGTTTTGTGAATTGAAGCATCCTTGGTCTCTTTTTTGGCTACCTCAGTAGCCCGTAACTAGATCTCGCAGGCCTACAGCTTCTTCCTCAACTCAGAGGCTTCCATAATGGAAGCAACCCTATCTTTTTCAAGCTTGTCCTGCTCCTCTTCCCAGAATATGAACTCATCCCTCAACTTGACCCCCTCTAGTGCACCCTAACAAGACCAAGGATGGTTCAAGTTATCCATCAAAAAGGGTAAAAAGTTGGAAAGAGGAAATGACACTTACCAACATACAGTGGTCGATCATCACACCAATCAGGCCAACCCCCTATATGTCTTCAAACTCCAGTGATCTTGTATAGGTTTACAGGACCTGGCCTATATGCTTATGAAGGAAGAAGTAATACCACCTTATCATGGGACCTAGACCATCAGGCCTATCTCCTGGCATGCCCTTAGACTCTTCTTCTGAAGCATTAATAACCTCCTTACCTTTGTCAGTTCTTTGCTTCTTAGGTCGAGGCTCATTTGAAGATTCAAGTTAATCGTTGGGAGACCTCACGGCCTCACATGCAACCTTAATCTCTTTTGGCCATGAAATAGAGACTAGTGCCCATGAAGTCTTAACTAGAACAATAAAAGAGGAAGGATGGCCAACATTAGTAGCAGCAGGCCTCGACTTGGGAGAATCCTGTGATGGAGCTATAAGAGGATCAAGTCTTGCCATACTTCGCTCCTCAAAGTCAGCCAGAGCAACCTCCTTAACTTCGTAAGCTCCAATGTCTCACGAGCTATTAAGAAGCTCGGTGTTGAGAGTAAGGGAGAGCCTTTGTGACTGCAAAAGCTCTTTGCCAAACTTTAGGGCATTCTAAAAATCTTTAGAAGCAGTGAAGTGATCAAGCACCTTGGTCTTTTCTGCCCTTAGCTCTGGCTTCTCTTTCCCAGCTCCATCTATAAAGACACAACAAAAGCTCAGGTTTGAAATGAAGTGAAATAAATGCCAAAGCTAACCTGCATCCCTCTAACTCACTTACTGGGAATCTAAATCTAGCACCAAGATGTTGGATCCTAATTGCTATGAATTTCAAAGGAGGGAAAGTAGCATGGTCGTTGCAAGAAGGTGCCAAGACATGGCTACCCTTTGGGAAATGATATGCCTAAGCTATCCCTTTAAGCTCGCTGAACTTGACACTTGAAGGGTGATAAGTAAGAGGGGAATAAGCTACAAACCCCTTGGGTTTAGGGTGAGTTGCGAACTCCTTTGTGACTTCACCGCTCTGAGAGGTCACCTCCCCTATGAGATGGATTAGCTCCCTATACTCTTCAAAAGATTTAGTATCTTTGCTTCCTATTAGGTGACAGTGGTGTCTACGAGGTGGAGACATCTACACAAAGAAAAAGGAATGATCAGGTTGCTAAAAGTAGACTGACCTTAACTCTCAAAAAATTACCCTAACAAAGGTTCTCCTATGTAAGAGATCACATACACCTCAAGTCACTAAGATCCAAACTCTAGACACACAGGGGGAGGGCTCAGTTGTTGGGTCGTTAAAGCCCAAAAAACTAATGGAAGACTTAAACAACAATTAGAAACCCTAGCGTCTACTGATAAACTGAACATGATGAAAGAGAAGGTATAGTTAAACAAGTTCGATCGACATTCCAGACCATTTTTCAACAAAAAGTAAGCAAAGCTTCACATAGAACAAAAATAAAAAAATCACTGTGTTAACTGTAAAAAGAGGTTTAAAATAGGGACAAAATTGGTTTTTGATTATCAAAACTTGAATCATGAGCTTGGCCAATCGGAATGGCACCAACAACAGCAAGCGACAATGAATAGTCACAGATAGAGGATAAAGAAGAAGAGTCTTAGAGCTTTGAGTTTTTTCAATGATAAATGAAAGGGGGAAAGGAGTTCTCCTTAAGTTATATTGTGCAAAGACTCACCATTGGATTGGGAACCTATCAAATACCCATAATCTAACAGTTCGCTAAATGCCAGTTGTGAATTTTTGCCAGTTTGGCAAAGACACTTACCTAGGCAAAAATGATTGCTTGGGATAGTGGCAAAGACTTAAAGGGTTGTAGAGAAGATAAACAAGGATACAATAGGTGATCTATAAGATTGCATCTCGGCAAGTAGCAAATTATGGCTCTCATTTCATGGTTAGTTGATGCGTTGGTTAAAGACCTAATAGACTAGCTCAGTTGACTAATGCGACCTACCTTTTGCATATGACTAACTTTTTCAGGCGCCACATGTATGTTGACGCATCTTTCATGCGATCTATTCAACTCATGCAAATTAAGGCCTAGCTCTCATACGGCCTACTGGCCATTTAATATGGCGCCTATCTTTTCAAATCATGGTTTACTGGTTGAAGCCCTTCACATTAATTTAATCTATACTGTCTAAGGTTAATTGACTTATCAGGCATTAGTTTTATCTAACACTTATCATGTTGTGGTTCATGAGAACTCATTTGTGTTACCAAATGTAACTTATCAAATGACCAACATGATGTGCTTTAAAAAGAGAGAATACTACAATTTTATTAAAAGAAGCCTCTTTTGACCAGGTGAGTTTATACAAGAAAGTTCAAATTACAAATGTTAGAATAAGCCTATGACTATAATAAGCAGGAGGAACTAGCCTTTTAAGAGTCAGATATAGCGAGCAAGCCATATCATTCTAGCTCCTCTTTCTTGTCCTCCTCATAAGCTAGAAGCTCTTCCCTCAGCCTTGCAACTCCAGGGCGCTTGGAGAAACCAAATAGTTAGCTCACCACGTAATGGAACCAAAGAACAGAGGTGAAAAAGCTGCCTTATTCAGCCCGACCATGAGAAGGCTATGGAGGAATGTAATAAAATTTCCTGGGATCCTCAAAGAGGAATCATCCATAGGAGGTTCCTATAACAAAACTTCCCAGAATCCTTAAAGAAGGACTACCATAGTAGGCTAGACACACCTTATAGAACTCTACTAAAAACCCAGGCCATAAGAAGCATGGGAGCTTAACCAAGACACCCATTAGGTCATTCCATGGAGAAGGAAGAAGAGTTTCTCACACCTTATATAGACTAATCTGGCTTCACTGAAGAATCTAAAGGATATTTGGCTGTCTTTAATCAAATGGTCTAGAAAAGAGAAGCGTTGCCACGCCAACGACTATGAAATATGCAAAGTAGGAGGTATGGCCTAGTGCAGATAAAGTGAGAAAATGAAATTTGAAATGACAATGTTGCAGACAGTAAATGAAGATTCTAACAACACAACAAATCGAAGGTGAAGACTTTGACCATGCTGATAGACCATAAGTAGGAACTTTGCCAGCAAGAAATAACTCCCAGCTTGTGAAGCGAACTAAGAGTTGGGGGGCTAATGTTATGGGTATTTTTTGGACTGGATGAAATGGGCTAATATAGGCCCAGTAGACTAGCTCAGCAGAGTAGGGCTTGTCCTATTTTGGAATGAGGGCGCAGGGACCAGCTAGCGGGTCACCCAATTTGAGCTTGAGAAATCAATTGATCCTAGGTTGTTGAGTGAGCTACCCTCAAGTATGAGTGTAGAATGACAAAGTCCAATCAGCATTGTGAGATACTTCCATTTGGTAAACCAGCCCCTAAAGACTGACAATGATTTATTCAGTATTTATTACCCAACGCTTAGCAATTGTTATCCACAGTAGCAGAGATGATAGTTTTATAATTTGTTAAATTACACTTGTAACCCTCCTTGCCTCTATAAATAGGGGGAGATCATTGTAATAGAGATACTGAAAATATATATGCAAAAACTCTGTCAAAATAGCGAGAGAGCTTATATACTGTTACTCTATTAAAATATACAGAAGAACCACTGCACCAAAGTAAAAACAACCACCATGACGTAAGGGTCATATTAACTTTAGCCAAACCATGTTAGAAGTCTTTAGTATTCATCTTGTTCTTCCTTCCTCTTGCTCTTACTATTTTCTTGCGTTTCTGTACTTCTCATAGCAGTTTGGTCAATAAAAACCTTTGATTGACCGATTATTAAAATCGACTATCAACATCTTTAAACTTAGAATGCCTTGTAAGAGAGGATCTCCTATACCTTACAACATTCCTAATAGTTGATATGGAGGAATGGAAATCTTTCAACCCCACGTTAACCACTAAATTCAATATATGGGCACAACACCTAACATGTGTCAATTTACCATTCATAACCAACCCTTTCTAGTTTTTCAATTTTCTCTTTACATATGCTATGGCTCCATCATTAGAGTTAGCATTGTTAACTATTACATTAAAATCCCTCCTCAAACCCCACTCATTCAGGCATGTTTCAATTTTTTTGCTTATAGTTTCCCCCTTATGATTTGCTATAAGACAAAAATTAAGAATTCTTTTCTGCAACTTCCACTCATTATCTATAAAGTGAGTAGTAAAGCCATATAATTCAAATTTTGGATAAAAGTCCAACAATCAGTTGTAAAACAAACTCTAGAGCAATCAGACTATAACAATGCCTTAACCTTAACTTTTTCTTCCAAAAAAAACTTATAACAATCCCTATCAATAGTAAATCTGGAGGGAATAATCAATAGGGCTGGCATCTTTTCATCATATACTTAAATCTAAAACCCTCTACCACCTTAAATGGTTGCTTATTAGCAGTTACAAACCCAAATATTGCCTTCCCACATTCTTCAAGATCATACACATGAGGCACAGAATAAACTAAGGTAGTTTTATTAGAAGTCCTTGCAAAATCTAATATTTGTTGCTTTGGGTTAGACTTCAATACATATGGATATTTAGGACACTTAGTCATATGACCTAGCATATTTGAAGTATCATCACATAGAAATCTAATGCCATAATATTTGTATTTAGTAGTCCATTCACTTACCTGATCCTTAGCCACTTCATTGAAGAATTCCTATGCTGGTGACCTCTTTCGAGTCTTAATGCCAACTTATTGGTTTTAGAAGGCTTCCTTTTGGTTGGTGTTCTCTTTGGTGGTGTTTTCTTTGCTAGTCTTTTCCACTTTTTCTTGGCAGTAATAATGGGGGTAAAGAAGTAGGGATGCACTTGATCCAGCTTTTGCATCATAAGCAACAACTATTGCCCTTGCCCTATTACTTAAGTAGTCACTAGGCTTTTCCATCTGCATCATAAAAATAAATTTTGAAACTATTGTATGCTAAAATCAGCCCCGCGAGGACGAGTCCCCAAGGAAATGAAGACTAGTCCTCACGCTTCAGCTAGAAGCTTTCGGGGAGCTTCGGTCGAACTAACAGATAAAAACAACGACAAAGTAATTACAAGAGCCATACCCAGCATTGCTCGTTATGATACAACGACGCTGCAAAGTATGGTCCAAGGAACCATACCCCAGCGACAATACGACTCAGAGATAAGAGCTCAAGGGTCGACTCGGCATAATAGTTGATCGCTCTACTTGCACTCGCTCCCTCACTATAACGACCCTCACGGCATCTCCAATGCAAGGAACTCTTGCTTGAAACAGCAAAATATCTTGCCTGACACGGTAGCAGCTATAAGCCTACATGTCGGCCTGAGAAGGCTACTTCCACAACCTACAGTCGGAATGTGATCTTTTCATTGTCTATTCACATTTATTTGATATAATACAACTGTAGCTAGCAATTAATGCATATAACCACTCCTTCCTCTATAAATAGGATTGCATTGTTAGCAGAGGGGGAGGGGGCAATCTTGCAAGCAGAACTCCTACAAATTATTCAATACCAATAAAAACCTCCGCCATGGACGTAGAGTCCGGTACCACCCGAATTTAGCCAAACCACGTTAAAAACCACCATCTCTCTCCCTCCTGGCTCACCTTTCACAACCCTTCAAAGGTGGCATTGATTCCCAAAACTCACA
>JANHAO010001417.1:0-33176 GCA_026873985.1 Saraca asoca
AGACTTGAAGAGGAATCTTTTGAGGCCATATGGAGGGTTTTCCTGGTGTGAAGATCCACACTCTTCTACTGTAAATGAGCAGGACTAAAGGTTAGTAAGCTCTACTTTCACCTTAGATTTTATCTGAGAATTTTTGGGACCTCAAACTAGTGGATCCTTGGGAGGTTTGCTCAGCTAAAGGGAAGAAATTTTTTTGAAATTTTCGGACCTTTACTGCCTCCATGGCCAAGAAAACCCATCAGATGGAATTTAGGAGTAATGGTAAATGATGAAGGCAACTTAATTGAGTTATTGAATCGGATGGTAAGTGTGTGTTTGCTTATAAGGATAAAAAGAAATAAGGGATATGGCACTTTGTGATGCAGTCCAAACAATTACAACCAATCTTACTCCAAACAACAGCCAACAACATCAAAATCTATGAATTATTAGAAAGGTATATTGTGATAAAAGTCTAGAATTTATACCTACTGATTAGCAGTTTATTGGTGGAAAAAATAAGGCTAAATGCACCTTCCTTGATGTAGCCCAAGATGACATACTCTTGTTGTTTTGTTTCAGTCAACTCTTCCTTGGTTTGGTCAAGCTCTGATTTTAGGCTTTTCACCTTTTCTTGAATTATTAGATTAGTGTTGGGGGAACTGGTGGAGTGAATTCTTTGAGAATTGATCCCAATTCCATCCCTAGACCGTGAACATGGCCTAGATGCTCTTTCTTAAATACTTTTCCAAAAGTATCATCTGGAGATAGTACTGAATGCTAGGACAAATCCATTTGCTCAAGGTTTTTACAATTTTTCCTAAGTAAATGCAAAAGGTATTGCAATATCAACTAATGAATATCATGAAATTAATAAAACTTTTAATTGAATCCTCACCCCTCTTCTCCTTACTTTCTCATTCACATATGAACCATCACTTTTCCGATGTATAACATCCCACAATTTTGCTTAACCAACTGGATGCACTTTTTCCTTTTCCTATCATTTCAACAAAAAATGTTTAACTTAAATGAACCTATCTAAAGTTAATTTTATTTACTCAGGGATAATAGTTATACTAGCATCTTGTCCTTCAACTGAGCAAATGTTTTAGGCCCCATTGTGTGCAAAATGGTTTGTTTGCTTCTGTTTTGTGCATTCTACTTGCACATTTCCCATATAAATAAACTCAATTATTTATCTAGCCATGAGTACAAGCATATTTATATAAAAAAAATGATTAATTACCTTGTGTTTTTGTTTACCACTAATGAAGAGTTAGTCTTTTTATTGTTCTCTTATGATACCCTTTGGGCAATTTGATCAATATTTTACTCCTCCATCAAACTAGAGTCATAATGCTTGTTGTACACAGCTAATCTATAATTTTTCCATTACATTTCAATGACATACTTAGCAAATCAAATTCCCATTTTATCATTTGGAAACTGAGAGTCTAGCTATGCCAAAAATAAACACACTAGCAATAGAATGAAGCAAAAATTGTAAATATTTGATCAGTACTATTGCATACCATTGCCAATCTAGCTACCACATCATGTTTAACTAAGTTTGGTATGGCTGGCTAGGTCACATAATCTATTGAAAATTTGGTCCTAGCCAAATTATCCATTGCTCCTGAAAAGGTTTTCCTTCTTCTTGTATGGGATAACCTTGATATTCTTCTTGAATTACAACATTTTCTTTGTCTAAGGCACAAACTTCTTCAACCTGTAGCCTCTTGACATTAATCACACCCTCCTTATCTATTAAAACAAGTAAAAAATATCAATACAATATTAACTCAAATATAAAAGAAAATGATATATTGTATTTACATATCATATTGCAACATCATCCAGTTTTAAGCTTCCCCTTCCTAGCACTAAAAGATAATATATAAGGAGCATCATCCATCTTTATGTCCAAATCCATCTCAAGGATTTCTATTTCGACTTCTTGGTGTTCCATTCGAAGGCCATTAGGTTGTATGGCCTGTGTGAGTTGTCTAGGATGTGTAGAATGTCAATATGTAGGTTGAATAGGAGTTAGAACATCTTAAGTGGACTATGGAGGAGTAGACTGGGTATTGGATGCTCCGTTGCTATCCCAAACTCTTAAATGTTTTAACTTAGGCATATTTGCAAAATAAATGTCAATAATATAAAAATTATAATGAAATTCTTTAATTAAGCAAACTAAAATTGAGGTAAACCAAGTTACAAAGCCATATATGCAAAATTCTTTAACTAAGTAATTTGACAATGAAACAAATCATAAAATATGCATATTCACTTTAACAAAGCAATTTGATATTGAAACAATTCATAAATGATGAATATTCACCAAATTATTTAACAAAGTAATTTAACATTGAAACAAATCATAAATGATGCATATTCACAAAAAAAAAAATTTAATTATTATTATAAATTATGGCTTTCCAAGTGATCATTATCTTCTTCTTCCTTTGCCAATTGCATATTCTCACTATCATTCTAAAAAAAATTGCTCAATTCTTGCTAAGTAAACAATTCAAGCTCACACATCTCACTGTTAATATCCCATTCCATGTTGTATAAGTCTCTTGGTTTGCGATGAACAACAACACTCTACTCCAGAGATATTTGATCTTTTACAAAATAAACCATTTGAGCTTGGGATGCTCTTTACATTCACTAGTGTGAATCAATCTATTAAAATTTACAATGTTGAAGCCCCATGCATCATTTCTAAACCCTCTATCATTAGTGGTGTCAGCTCACATACATTTAAAGAAGGTCACAAATTTTACATTGTAATTGAACTCAATAATATTTACCAGTTTCCCATAATATGGAAAATCGGCATCCCCCCTCCATTTACATCTTGATGGCTAGAAACACAATTAGTTGTAAAAGTCATGAAAACTCCAAAACTCTGGGTTTTTAATTGATTTTCTCGAGCTTATTTCCAAAGCTTATATTCATTAACATTAAATGTCGACAACCTTTTAGCATTTGAAAGAGGTTCTTGGGCTAGTTGCTTTAAATCATTTAACATGGTGCCGACTACATCATCCATGAAAACCTAACAAAAGAAAATTATCTTTAATAATAATGCCAAAAAAATAAATAGTTTTGTAGTAGCTATCTTTTACAACTTACTCATTTGGAAAACTAGTAAGCAAACTATCTTCTATTGCTCAATAGAGGAATGTGCTTGACTCCTTATTCTTCTTTTCACATATCATCTAAATTCCCTACAAGCAATGATCGAATATATAACCATTAGGCCAAGTAATCTTAGGAAAGGTAGTAAGGAATGTGGATACTATTATGGATACTTATTCCATAAATGGATCAACTTTTTTGCAATTGAATAAAACATATCGTTATGTCTATATCTTCTCCATAGTGTTAGCATGAAATTAGAACCGTTACCTACCAATTTACCTACCTTGGGAAATATTGTAGACACTTCCTTATATCCAATATCATTTGGTTCATCATTAACACATCTTATTTGATTGAAGCTTGTTTCAATCCTTTCTAAATATCTTGAACAGAATGTAAGACACTCTTTAGATATGTACCCCTAAGCAATGGAGCCTTCTAGTTGAGCCTTATTGTGCACATAAGACTTTTTATGTCCCAAATATCTATGTAAAAGAAGAAATTGTTAAAAAAGGAGAATTACAAGTCTAGACTTAAATGAATAAAATTAATTATTACCTTTCAATGGGTTACATCCATCGAAACTATACAGGGCCTCCCAATTGTAATTCATCAACTACATGAATGTACAAATGAACCATAATTGTGAAAGATAAGGGGGGAACAAAATTTCTAAATGATAAAGTATAAGAACAACTCATTGTTGGGCATTCTCGAGGTCATTAGGGTTGAAAATTTTATTGCATATTTGTCTAAAATATGAACTTAACTCAACTAATACTATAGTCACTTTGTCCATCAACACATTACATGCTGCAATGGATAGTAATTACTTTATAAGTACATAACAATCATGACTTTTCAACCAAACAACTTGTATTGTTTTAAATCAATGCACCTAGAAATGTTGCTTGAATATTCATCAGGCATCTTCATATCCTTCAAAATTTTAAAGAATACATCCTTCATTGTGGTTGTCATTGTAAATAGACTTGGTTAGTATTTCCTTTTATCATTAGGTCATAAATCCCTTCTTATACCCATTACCTGAAGGTCTTTTAGAACATTGAAATAGTCTTTTGTCCTCCCACTTTCATTTCATAAAATGTAAATGAGATTGTCACAAATATTTTTTTCGATATGCATTATATCAAAATTGTGTCACAAACAATTTCATGTCTATGTTAAAAAATTGTTCTACTTATCTTGAGAAAATATGTAGCTATTTTGATGCTTTCTGTAAATAATAATTTCAATCAAAGCCAAAAATTACAAAACCTTTATGAGAGCAATAAAAAGCAGGGAGTAATAGAAACTTGAATAATACTACATACCTTTCGAATGGCTACATACCTTTGCCAATGGCTTGTTATTACTGATTCAAAGCTTCCAAATTACACAATCTAAAAAAGATACACTTTTATTCAAATTAACTCTATTAATTCAGAATGTACCATGAGTATAAGCAAAACAAGGCTATTCAGAAGCCAATTACTGGAAAGTTAAATGCAATCAGGTCGTTGGAGGAATGGAAATCAGAGAACAATGGCATATAAACAACTCCTTTGATACTTATGGTGCTTTCAACGACCTCATTCAAAATCCAACTGCTTCCCTTGGGAAGTAAATACACAATCTTAGGCTAGATTGAATTTTCATATATTCTGCCATATCTATACAGCTTAATCCTACATCTCATTCCACAAAAATTAAAAAAATTCTCTCAACCTCTCTCACAAATGCAAATGTGCCATGATAATTGAATGCAGTAGACAAACACATTCTTGTCAGGATGTAACTCATCTAATAAAGACAATTTGGACTATAGCAATTTGGTTAGCATGGAATCTACTCTCATTGAGTATTTATTGCATTTAGGATTGGTTCTTCCCTTGGCTTTAAGCCTATTAATTTAGTCTTTTTGTGTAAGTGTATATGGTCATGGTCCTATTTCTTCATGCACTTGATTTATTCAGAGAGGAATCAAAATCTGAGAGTTAACTCTAGAAAGATCCTAAAATGGAGCTAGGTAGGTCACTTTTTCTTGACCATATTTCTGATTTAGCTAATCAGTTCCATGATGTTAGAAGACATATATCAGAATAATGAAAAGCAATGGATGATTCTAGACTAGTATGGGATGTGTGGCATATTTGAAAAAAATTGAAGAAACAGGTGTCAAAATTGAAGAGTCCACTAAAGAAAAGTCTGTCACTCCATTGAAAAAACATTCATCGTCTTTCAATTTACGAATGCCACGTTATTGCATTAATCAATCGACCAATGACTATATTTCTAAAATTACAAACAGAGAACCCAATAGCAGTCAAATAACTAATTGCTTAGAAGTTAAAAAGAAATAGTAATAGAGTAAATTTCAACAAGGAAGAAATCTATCATACATTAATAAACACTAATTCAATTAAAGTCCTATATTAATAAAAATTTACACTAAATTTCTATACAATGTAGTGCTTTCGGATTCCATACAAATTATTGAAGCTCAAAATGTTCAATTTTAAAATCGATTACAAAAATTAAACTCAGGTAACAGAGAAAAAGGACTTACATGTGAAACAACTTCAAAGAAAGGAAAGTGTAGATTCAACTCCAATTTTTTAGTTTATTTCCTCTGTGAAATCAGTGAGGTCATCTTCAAACTAAAAGCAAAGTAGGCACAAAACAAAGCAGCTAAAATACATACCTTGTCCAAACGCTTGAGGTGAACTAGTGAGGTCACCTTCAAGTGAGAAGGAAGAAATGGATGGTTGTGGGAAGGATGAAATCAAGCAAAAGGCCAGTTACGTCAATTGTATATCCTCACCAACAAACTTTGTTAAAAAAATTTGTAGACAATCAGCCAAGATGTCCAGTTAATGATTTAGGCTAATTTTCTTCCATAAACAAATCCAATCATAGACATGAGAAGCTTCCATAAAGGCCCTCAGAAACAAATGGCATGAGAAAATCTCTGATCACACTTTCCCAACATTCATTGAATTTCTAAACAGCCCCACAAGTATGGAAAATAACAGGCTTCCTCAACTATATAACCTTATCTAAAACTAAATAGATATAATAGATCTTTCCAAAAGCAAGCCAATTAGCCATCAAATCAAGCCAATTCATATCTGATCTTAAAATCATAATTAATAATAAAAAAATTCAGATTGTGATCACAGTAAAGAAAGAAGATTAAATGAAGATAACACATACCATTTTCCCACTGGAACTAAATCAAAGGCAAAAATTAAATTGCTTTTGCATTAATAATAAATAATTAAGTTTATAAAAAGAGCAGACATATTTCCTTTCCCAAGAGCTTCCATTGTAATTTTTACTTCTATATGAAGTTGCTAATTAATGCCGAATATATGGAGGTAGCAGGAGGAGCAATGTATCATTTATATATTGCAGTTCTTAACACAAATGATGGTACAAATGGTCTTGTCTTTCTACAGCTGTACCTAGTGTTCTATGTTTTTGACTAGGCATCTTCATAGTGTGTACATCACTAGTGGTCGTTAATCTCCCTTAACGTTTCTCTATATGAATTTCCATCACTTGACATGTTACTTACAAATATTACATTCTTTCATCTTGTTTTAATTAAAATGCAATTTAGACAAACTTAATGGTGTGAATGTGACTGACACGACAACAACATTTTCCAAAATAATTGTTGCCTCTGTGTGTGTGATGTTACGATTAATGAGAGCAAATTAGCAAACTGATAAATTTGGATGGTCTTTAATGATGGGATGGTGGCATTGGGTTGATTGCGTAGGTATATCTATGCATGCCGTTCGTTATTTTGAAGATAAGAAACAAATATTTTGTGGGTAAGAAATTTTTCACATCAAATTGGTCATCGATTTTATCTGCTGGTGTTGCTATTCATTCATTGATAGGGGATCTAGCTAATAACAGCTTCTTGAGGTTGAGGAGGCATGGCATTTATGAAACTGAAACCCACAACATTCTTCATCCATTGTTGGTCACATTAATATCATCACCAACTATCTAGTTAATTACCCTATCTGTCTTGTCTCTTTTCTCTTCTCAGGCAATAGCTAGGTTGCGGTTGCTCAATTTTTTATTCACATTTGATGTCAGAAGTGGTGATTTGCTTTTAAAAAGTGCTCATCTTGGCTATTTAATGTAGTGTCACTATGTTAATTCTAACAAATTTGAACTCCATTCCCCGCACTATGTACTAATTGAGGCCACATTTAGTTCATTTCAAACAAAGAATACAAAAATATAGGTAAAATGATTCTTCCTTACACTATCTAGCAAAGAAATTTTCAAAGTATTAAATTTGTTGTACGTTGACCTTTGACGCTCGAGTTCTTAGCTTTACTTGTTCCCAAAAATCGAGAATGCACAACACTAGCTATTTATAAACCAAGTATAATCACTAAAACAAAACTAAACTCCACTAAAATTTACTTTACCAAACAAATCACAATAATACAAAGTTAGGGTTATTGCCAAACTGCAATATGGGAAGAAAAAAAACATTGAAAATAGAAAATAATGCAATATACAAAAATTAGTTTATATTTAAACCAAAAACAAGATTAGAACTCCAATAACCATTGATAATTTAAATTATAATTGCCTATACTCACAAAATTCTAGACAAAAAAATCACACAAAAATAAAAACCCCAATTCTGGAAGGCTTTAGGTTCTTAATGACAATAAACTCATCGATTTGGGCAACTCAATAGTAAATGTAATTTTTGAAGCTTCAAAAGTTTTTATTTTCAAATTTTTATTCCTAACTTTTTTCCTAGCTACTAATCAATCAACAAACAGGTAAAAACATAAACTAAGAGCACTAAGGAAGGAAAGAAAAAGTCAATAAATTAAGAACAAATAATGAGATATAGAAAATGCATAACCTAGAGTAAAGCAAACTTTAAAATTAATTAGTGAATAAATTTTCTATAATTGAAACTGAATGTGAAGGTAACCAATAATAAAAATGTTGTAAACTTAGATTCAATGGCTGAAAACTTGTAAATTGGGGCTTCAAAAAATAGACTACAATTCAATCTGAAAATTATATTAATAAAATGAATCAGAAACCACACACTGAAGAGAAGAGTGAAGTTTAACTTACACCTTGCTAATGAATCTTGCAATCTTCAAATTGAGCTTAAATGAAGCTTGAATGAATGTTTAATGGCAGGATCACGGCATGAGCTTGATGGATCTTTTTTTCTATTTTGATTTCTACTTCAAGATGGGAGCGCACATGCAATATGTTATTTTTTCTGCTAATTATGGGTCATTTAGGGGCAGTTACTCACCAAATTGCCTCCAAATTAAAAAAGTTTGTTATATTTCTTTAATCTGTCAATAATCCCAACATTTAGATGCAGTTTATAGAACTTTTGCCTAATGATTACCCTTGAAGAATCTGCTTTTTTATAGTGCAAATTCTTTATTGTCAAAGGTAATTGACAATTAGTTATATTATTCATTATCATGAAATGCATTTATTGTATTGGATATCGGGGCATCTATAATGTTCCTTGCTTTTCTTTTAATGACAAACAATCAATTACCCCACTTCCTTTGGCAATATAGGAATGAAGCATAATACACTTGTATAGCTAGTGAGCTAAGATAAAGAGATCAAACTTATTGTATCATCGATTGGCATGAACCTCAATAATGTGATGCGATTTATAGAATCTTGTCCCTTTATTAGGTGTTAGGTCAAACCATTCATAATCAAACAAAACTAGCTTGTGGATTGATAATCACTATAATCCAATTCAATCACTTCTCACTACAAGAAAAAAAAAAGGAAATTGGGATGGAAATTTCCCATCACTCTTTGTGATGGAATTAGGATGGTTTTTATTTTAAAGAAATTGTTAAAATTTTTGTGAAAATTGGGACAAAATTTTTGTCTCAAAAACAAATTTGTCCCAATTTTTGTCCCAACTTCAATTTTTAATGTTTTTTTTTCTCACAATGACATTCCAATTCGTATCAAATTGGGAGAGGAACTAAAAATTTCAAATTTGAGACATACTTGGCACCGAAATTGAAATTTTTATTTCTTTTAAAATATGATATCTTGGATTTGAAAAAAAAAATCACTTTTTTTTAAATAACTTTGTAATTGGGATGGAATCTTTGTCTCAAAAGCCAATTAGTGAAACAGTGCATTTTAGCTTGGGATGGAAATTCCATCCCAAATTGCCAATTTTCACCCAAAAGCTATTGCATTTTCTCATTTTGCTCGGCCTCCTTTTCTCTCATCCTAGTAGTCGCTCTCCACCACTAGTAGAAGCCTATGTGCCACCGTGTGTAGTGTTTTTGGCAAATTCTTTGAAAATTTTGATGAGATTCACGATTTCTAAAGAAATGCATTTTTAGTTAGTTTTCTCTACATCTATTGTTTATAGCTAGATTCTTCATTTGTTTTTGTTGGATTGTAATAATACCTTTGTTGATTTCACTTGTTTTATTATAGGTGAAGAAATTTTAGGCACTATTATTAAACGTTTTATGTACAAGATATTTAAGGTTAATCTAGTTTATATAGAAATATAGTGATTTCTATTAAATTTAATGAGGGCTTTGGTTAGTCAGATGAAGTTATACTAGTTTTTTTTTATTTTTTATTAAATGTATCAAATATTTGCTGATTTTCTTCCTCAGCAATGAAACTGAAGTATCCCAGTATATATGTGGTTGTATCAAGCTCTTTTGACATGCTATTATATCAGCTATAAATTTATGTTTCAGTACACTTTTGTATTACAATTTGGTTATTAAATCAAGAAGTAAATTTGATTTCAAGAAAATAAGAGTTTTACTTGTAAATAATAAGAAGAAGATCATACTCTTAATTACAGATTACAACATAGATGAAGGAATGCAAACTTAAAAATTGGGTAGTTCTTAAGTGTTGATGATAGTCCCTTGTTAATAGGTAGTTCTATTGTATTGACAGTCAATTTTGGTAATCGGTCAATGAAGGATTCTGAAAACCAAACTACTGTTAAGACTGTAAGAAATGTAAGAAAGTGGCGAGAGATTCAGAGATAGAGCAGAAAGAACATGCAGAGTTTTATCATGGTTCAGTTAAAGTCAAGATGACCTCTATGTCCATGGTGATTATATTGGCTTTGAGCGGTTGCTTTATTATACAGGGCAATAGTACATATGTCTAGGGCTATTTTAGTAGAGTTTCTGCATGTATTTTTCACTATCTCTATGCAATGGCTCTCTCTTCCTATTTATAGAAGCCGAGAGGGTTACAAGTTATAATTTATCAATGTAAAACTATGATTACATATGTACTAAACATTAAATACTAGACATCAAGTAATAAATGCAGGGCAAATCATTATCGAACTTTGGAGGCTGATTTGTAAGTTGGTAGAGTATTTAGACTATCTGTCAGACATTAGCTATTCCTGATTATCCAGAGAGAAGCTCGTTGTGGCCTTGTTAGGTTTGGAAGCTGCAAGCTTGTGCTATGCAATCTGTTGTCTAGCTTCAGTGACCTCACTTTGAGTTAGGCAATGCCTTCTCCCCTCTTGACCTGACTCCTTAAGCCTATGCTGGTCCATTCTACCTAGTCCAAAAATGCCCATAACATCAGCTCTTAACTCTCAATTTGCTCTACGAGCTGGGAGTTAGTTTTGCACTGTTTTAGGTAGGGGTCCTTTATCCACTACTTGCGGTGTTGCCAAGTTCCTTGCCCATAATGTTGTTCAGTCAAAGTTTTTATTTGTAAGCTGTCAAATGGTCATGTCAGGCCTCAATCTTTCACTGTGTCTGTTTTACAGTTGTTGGTGAGGTGACTCAATTTTTCTTTCGGGCCATTTGATTAAGAATATTTGGACATCTTCTGGATTCTTTGAAAAGGTCAGATTAATGTATATAAAGCATGAGAAATTTTCTTCTTTCACAGAATAGCCTGATGAGCATCCTTGATGAGCCTCTTATGAGGACACAAAGCATGTTCAGTCTGTTGCAAGAGTTCTTCTTTGAGGATCTTGGGAAGTTTTGTTATAGGAAGCTTCTGAGGATGATTCCTCTTTGAGGATCCCGAAAAGTTTTGTTACCTTCCTCCATCACCTCTTTATGATTAAGGTAGCTCTTCACTAATGCTCTCTGGTCTCCTTGCATGGCGAGACATTCTGGTTAGCTCCCCTAAGCATCCGGGAGTCAAGGAGTTGAGGTATAAGCTCTTAACTTTAGAGGAAGACAAGAAAGAGGAGCTGGAACTGTGTGGCTTGCTCTTAGGCCATGACTTCCAAAGGGATGGTTCTTCCTGCTTATTGTAGTTGTAAGTTTATCCCGATCTTTGTACTCAAAAATTTTTTGTATAGACTCACCTTGTTGAAAGAGGTTTTGTAATGAATATTGCCCTTTTTCTTGACATTTCAAGTATGTAACTAGTCATCATGTGTTGTAGAAAATTATATCTAAGCTCCTTTCATGGACTAGTTTCTATTTGCCATACTTAATCAAACATCGAGCTTAATATGTAATGGACAAAATCAATCCACCCTATCTGATCACAAACTTAAGCATTGAAATGATTTAGCCAATAGCGAATTTTCAGCTCACAAAAAAGTTGTTAGTAATCATTGATATGACTTAACGGTGCATATTGCACCTTAGTCAAAGCAAGTTTGCAAGTTACGAGCTTAAGATAAATGTGAGATAGGCTCGTGAGTCTTAGCGCACTATGCCAGGTGTGCCCGAGTTAGAGATGAGATGAGCTCGTGAGGCTTAGTGCATCACACCATGTGTGCCTGAGTTGGAGATGGGGCGATTAGGTGTGCGCAAGCTGGAGATGAAATGAGCTCGTGAAACTTAGTGCACTGCACCAAGTGCGTACGAGCTGGAGATAAGGCAATTAAGTGCGCCCATGAGCTTAGTGCTTTACACCAGGTGTGCCCGAGCTGGAGATGAAATGAGCTCGTAAGGCTTAGCGCACTGCACCAGGTGTGCCTGAGTTGAAGATGAGATGAGTTCATGAGGCTTAGAGCATTGCGGCAGGTGTGCCTGAGTTAGAGATAGGGCAATTAGGTGTGCCCGTAGGCTTAGCGCTTTGCGCCCTGTGTGCTCGAGCTAGAGATGAAATAAGCTCGTGAAGCTTAACGCACTACACCAGGTGTGCTCAAGCTGGTGATGGGGCGATTAGGTGCGCCTGCGAGCTTAGCACTTTATGCTAGGTGTGCCCAAGCTAAAGATGAAATGAGCTCGTAAGGCTTAGCGCACTGCACCAGGTGTGTCCAAGCTAAAGATGAGATGAGCTCGTGAGGCTTAGCACATCATGCCAGGCGTGCCAGAGTTGGAGATAGGGTGATTAGGTGCGCCTATAGGCTTAGCACTTTGCGCCAGTTGTGCCTGAGCTAGAGATGAAATGAGCTTGTGAGGCTTAGCACACTGCACCAAGTATGCCCAAGCTGGAGATGAGATGACCTGCGAATTCATCAGATTGTCAGGGAGCAACGAGTAATAGATCACAAGAGAAATAGGGTTGTAGTTCATTTACTTGCAATTTTACGATCCAGCAACTATTTTGACACTTTCGTTTCACGTGTGTCTCTTCGATTTCCATAGACAGCGCAATGATTATTGTCACCAGTAATTGTGTCTTGGTTTTAGTGTTGATATGTGCTGGTCTGTTGGATCGTGGGTTATCTGGAGAGTTTCCATATCTAACGGTTGGTCTATTCACAATAAAAATCGGGGAGACTCTTTCCCCTTTTTTTTTCATCTATCATTTGAAATTTGTCAAGCCTAGACCTTTCCTCTCTATCCCTCTATAGACTTTGTAATCGTCTACTACTTTCTACCCACTTCGGCCTCATTTTAGTTTCTCTTGTTTCGTCGAGCCTAGTTCAGGTTACTGGGCACCACTTCCATCCACGTTTCAGACTTCCTCTTTGTCTGACAAGGTAAATTTCTATTCCTAGTCTCGTGTTTCTAGGCTTCAATTTTGAGGCCCTCATGGACGTGTCTATTATTTACAAAAAACTAGAGTGTGGGCTGTATTTTATTTGTCTGTCAGTTGGTATTAGGGTTTCTGGTGATGGCAGAGTTTTCAACTAGCTTTCTGGGTTTCCTGGCTTTGTAGTCGAAACCTATTTGCATCTTTGGGTCTAAGTGACTTGGGGGGTAGCCACTTTTCTTTAGGTCAAACTGCTTTCATGCTAGTGACCGGTCTGTGTTTAGTGGCCTGATTATTTTCTTTTTCTTTCTTCCTTTTGTAGATGTCTCAGCCCCATAGACGCCACCGCCACCTAATAGTCAGTGAGGATACTGAGTCCGAAGGGAGTGAGGAAATGCTTTGTATTGCCGGGGGTGTGACTTCCTAGAGTGGTGAGGTTGCTAGTAATTTATAGCTGGCCCTGGACTAGAGGGGGTCGAAGTTGATTCCTTTTTCAAGCGTTTTCCTTCCAGCGTTAAATTTAAAGAGTTGGGGGAGATCATTGAGGCATACTTCTTCCCAAAAGGCTACCATGTTATGGTGCCATCTCGCAGTGACCACGCTGCTCATCCTCCTGCACAGTTTACTGCATAAATGTTATTCACCTTAATACGGTCCTTAGGTTTCTGGTCCTCCCATTTATAATCGACTTTCTAAACGACTTGAAGCTTGCCCCAACTTATTTGACCCTCAATGTGTACAACCCACTAACTTCTTTAGCATTGGTGCACCTCGAAAATAGTTTCCCTCTTCCCAACGCTATGGTTCTTTGGGTTCTCTGCTATCTCGGGAAGGGGTTTATTATCTTTTGCCTCATTCTTCTAAGCATAAGAGGGTGTTACCTCGTGGGGATGCCAAAGGAAAATTCAATATGGGTCCTTATAAGACTCGTTAGTTTTATAGTTCCTGCCCATCCTTACGTCACCTTCAAAATTTCTTATTTGTTTCGAGCCCAAGTGAGCAAGCTAAGAGAACACAGGTTTCTACTTTGTTTTATTTTACTTTGAATATAACCTTTGCTACGTTCTTTACAGATGGAGCAAGAAAGGAGAGGCCAGAATTGAGCATGGGGGAGATTAAGGTACAAGATAAGTTTGCCATTTACAACGATTTGTGAAATGACTCGAAGTTCGATGAGGAGATCTTGTTAGCTTATAGACTTTCCCCTACTCTCAGTGCTAAGCTTCTTGATCACTCACGAGATGTTAGAGTTTGTGGAATAAGGGAAGTTCCCCCTACCAATTTAGTGAACAAAGTGACATGGGGAGAGTCAACTTGGTCCTACCTCCTTCGAGGTTGAGGCAAACTACTGCTCTAGCCTCCACTCATGTTGATCATTCTTCCTCCTCTGTAGCTACTCCAGCTCTTACTCAGACTGGTCAAGATTCTTCTTCTGCCACTATCCTACCTCCAGCTTAAGTTGGTGATCTTTTCACCTTGATGATTGCAAAGGAGACCCTACTTTCCCTAACCCTTATTTCTCAATTAGGGCTAGCTAAGGTTGAAAGAGTGAGACGGAGGTCTCTGGGCCAGGTAGAGAAAGCTCCAACTGAGCCTTCTTCTAAGAGGCAAAGAACTGATAGGGGAAAAGAGGTTGTTATTGGTCTGGCTGCAAGGCCCGAGGATGCTCCAAAGTTCCCAATTGAAGGTTTGGGACCCAAGACTTTGCCTCTTTATAGTGTTGTTAACAAAAATGTGGGCCAAATTTTGGGGGCTCAAACAGAATCCCTGGAGGATGACAAGATTCAGGGGAGTTCTCTGGCAGAGTTATTAACTAACCACTGTCTGATGGTCGGTACCATTCTTTTCTTGTTTTCCCTTAATCCTTTATTTATGTTCTGACTTCTAACTATTCTTTTTAGGGGTGTTGGAGGCAATAAAGCTAAGAAATGAGAGCCTAATATAGGAGCAGAGTGAGATCAACTTAAGGCCAACCTAATAGTAATGACCAAAGAGGTAGCTAAACGGAAGAAAAAGTTAGAGGATGAGACAGCTGATTTGGCTTCAAGGCTACACAGAGCTCATGATGAGCTTCAGTAGGGTAAGGAGAACTTGGCAGTACTGGCACGAGGGGTTGAAAGCTTCCAAAGGTAATCTGAAGCCGCTCAAGAAAGGGTAGCTCATTCTGAGGATAGAGCATAGTGAGCTAAGGAAGCAGTCAAATGAGTTAAAAAGGTTGTCAAGCAAGCTGAGGAAAGGGCCACAAGGGTCAAGGAAGAGATCATCAAGGTGAGAGAAGAAACTTCTACCTTGATTGATCAGGCTAGAGAAGCTATGATCTTTGAGACCACTAATGGCTTTATGTATACTCTATGGCAAAAACACCCTGACTTTGACTTTTCATTCTTTGGCAGGGAGATTGAAGCAATTATTCAAGACTTTGCCGAGGGCATTGAGGCAACCTCTCCTCTAGGCACTGAAGTTATTAGTGATCCTCCCATTCAGGGCACAGAGCAGGCTGAGGGCACTCTAACAATGTAAGAAGCAGCTGAAGAGAGGCTTGGAGAACAAATGACAGAAGACCTGCCTACGGTTGTCTTAAACTCCTCCGCTCCAAAAGATCCTTCTAGTCCTCCAACTCCATCCCTTTTAGCTCCTCTATAACTTTATTTTGTATTTTCTTGATCTAATTTCATACTTTGTATAACCAAGACACCTTTATTTTGAATTTTTGATCTATCAAACATTTTAGCATTTTGTTGACTAATCCACTAGTGAACCATATAGAATGAGTCATGTTAAGTTGTAACATGCAAGGTTCTAGCATTTTTGCTTCATGAGACGGCTGGCCAAGCTATCCTCACAGAGCATAGTTTTCCTTTAAATAATGTCAACCGCCAATGAAATACGTTAAGGAGCATGCTGAACATTATATAAATAGACAAAGGAATTCCTTGATCCTTATTTAATTCAAAACTTTTAAAGAATATTACAAATCTATGAGGCTAAATTTGCCTTTATTGGTAGTATGGTTGGAGATATTCAGCATTTCATGCTCAGGGGAATTCAACTTCTTCGACGTTAACCAGGTGATATCCCCCAGTTCTCAATTTCTCTTTTATTACATATGGGCCTTGTCAATTGGGACCCAATGTCCCTTCACTGGGATTGCGACCTCCTA
The DNA here is from genome assembly GCA_026873985.1 of Saraca asoca. Lineage (NCBI taxonomy): Eukaryota > Viridiplantae > Streptophyta > Magnoliopsida > Fabales > Fabaceae > Saraca > Saraca asoca. The sequence continues at coordinate 16,238 of JANHAO010001417.1, forward strand.
GCAGAACGAGGAGTAGAATGAGATCACCATCTTTGAAGCTTCGAGCTCAGACCTTTCGGCTAAAATGCCTTACGACCCACTGTTGGTAGGTTGTGACATTGAGATGAGCAAGGTCTCTTATTTCTTTGACAAGATCGAGGCTCGTAGTGAGCAGCTGGTTATTCTCCTCTGGGTTGAAAATAGCTCTCCGATGCGAAGTTACTTCAAACTCTGCAAGTATCATGGCTTTAGTTCTATAGACCATTGAAAAAGGGGTTTCTCTTATGGTGCTACAAGCCGTAGTCCGATAAGCCTATAGCACTTTTAGTAACTGATCTACCCTTGCCCCTTTTTTGGCTTCCAATTTTTTCTTTAGAATCTGCTTAATGATTTTGTTCACTACTTCAACTTATCCGTTGGTCTGAGGGTGGTCTACTAACAAAAAACTCCTCAAAATCCTAAGGTCATTGCAAAACCCAATGAACTGCTCACTAGTGAACCGAGTCCCTTTGTCGATTACTATTTGTTGAGGGATGCCAAACCAGAAAATAATATTATTCCAAATGAATTTCTTAGTTTGGGAGGAAGAAATTTGGGTTAATTCTTTTACTTCTACCCATTTGGTAAAATAGTCCATAGCTACCATTGTGTACTTGCAGTTTCTGCGACCTGTGGAGAGAGGTCCTATCAGGTCGATCCCCCATATTGTGAAAGGCTAAGCACTGATCGTTTGTTGGAGGTAGGCTAGAGGAGCTCGAGAGGCTTTGGCAAATCTTTGGTACTTATCACACCGCTTGACAAGGCCGATTGCATCTCGTTTCATGGTCAGCTAGATGAAACGTTGTTGGACAACCTTTTGAGCCAGTGACAACCCCCAGCGTGGTTTCCATAGTGTTTGGCATGAATTTCCTCTAGGATGAGGTCTCAATCGGGACCATCAATGTATCTGAGAAGTGGAGCTGAGAAGCCTCTTCTATAAAGGATATCATTGAAGATGCAGTATCTAACAACTCGAGATCGCGTGCAGCGTGCTTCTATTCTATCTTCTAGGAGTTCACCATCCCATAAGTACTTCAAGATAGGACTCATCCATGAGCCATGTGTCACAATGGTTGCCATTATGGCATCTTACTACTAAATGCTCAGAGATGGAAAAGTCTCTACTAGTATTGCGCTTGAAAAGTCTGTGTCCTTTGCTGAGGCCAAGTGAGCTAATGCGTTTGCATGTGCATTTCGAGCTCGAGGGATCTGGTTGATCTCATACCTTTGAAATTTGTTTAATGGCTCTTGAGTCCTTTACAGGTAGACAACCATTTTTTGTCCCTTTGCCTGATATTCCTCTTTTATGTGGCCAATGACTAGTTAAGAATCACTAAAGATTTTCAAATTTTTAGCTCATACCTCCTTCGCCAGACGGAGTCCTATAAGCAGTGCTTTATATTCTGTCTCATTATTGGTAGCTTGGAATTTGAACCTTAAGGCGTAGAGGATTTTGTGCCCTTCTAGGCTGATTTAAAGAATCCCTACTCTTACCTTCTGCTCACATAAGGACCTATCTATATAAAGCTCCCACCATGGTTCTTCCGAGGTTTTCACCTCTTTCCTTGCAAGTCTAGTGAATTCTGCAATAAAGTCAGCTAGGGCTTGTCCTTTAATTGCTAACCTCGATTTGTAATGGATATCAAATTGGGCAAGTTCTATTGCCCACTTAAGTGAGTGACTTGAGGCGTCCGCCTTCTGAAGAGTCTACCTTAGTGGATACTGAGTTGGCACCTTAATGGTATCGTTCTGAAATTAAGGTCGTAGTTTTTAGGATATGACAACAAGACAGTCGATAAGCTCTTCCATTGGAGTATAGTTTTCTTTTACATTCAACAACCTCTTACTCATGTAATACACTGGAAGTTGCGCTCCACTCTCCTCGTGGATGTGGGCTGCACTGATGGCATGCTGGGATACTCCTAAGTAAAGGATTAGCTTCTTGCCTTCTTGCAGTTTGGATAATAGTGGAGCTCAGCCCATATACTCCTTTAAGTGCATAAAGGTAGCCTCGTACTCTTCAGCCCATTCAAAGCACTTTGCTTTCCTTACGATGTCAAAGAAAGTTAGATATCTGTTAGTTGCCTTCGAGATGAATTTGCTAAGTGCCGCGACCTAGCCAGTTAAGCTCTGTACATCCTTCATCCTAGTTGGTGATCTCATATCGATAAGCACTTTGATTTTTTTTTGAGTTTTCCTCTATTTCTCTATCATTGACCATGAACCTGAGAAATTTTCTGGAGGCTACTCCAAATGCACACTTAAGTAGATTCAATTTCATTCGATACTTTCTTAAGATTTATTGCATTTCATCTAGATCCTTCACATGATTTCCAACCTGTCTAGACTTTATGAGCATGTCATCCACATAAACCTCTATAGTCCCTAATCTGATCTTTGAACATCGTGTTGACCAACCATTGGTAGGTTGCTCCTGTATTCTTGAGCTAAAAGGCATCACTTTGTAACAGTACAATCCTTGATCCATAATAAATGAGGTGTGCTCCTCATCTTGAGGCAACATGGGTATTTGATTATACCTAGAGTACACATCCATAAAACTAAGGAGTTGATGCTCGGTCGTTGCATTAACAAGTTGGTCAATTCTTGGAAAGAGGAAGCTATCCTTTGGATAGGCCTTGTTGAGGTTTGTGAAGTCGATGCATGTTCTCCATTTTCTTTTCTTCTTTTTTACTAAGATAGGGTTAGTTACCCAGATGGATAGTGAGCCTCTTAAATGAATTTGTTTACCAACAGTCTGTCTACCTCCTCCTTAAGGGCATCAGAGCCCTCAAAAATGAGTGGCCTTCTTCTTTGATGAGCTAGCTGGTGGTGAGGAATGATATTCAGCTTATATGACATAATTTTAGGGTCAATCCCCACCATATTCTCATGGTTTCAAGCGAAGACATCCAAGTTCGCTTTAAGAAAGTTAGCCAACTGGACCTTTTTGTCAGGGGGTAGGTTCTTTCCAAGTTTGAGGCACTTTCCATCATTTGCCTCACCGATTCTGATCTCTTCGAGCTCTTCCATTGGCTTGATCTCCCTATCGACTTCCAAGTGGTAGGGGTCAAGATCATGACTGATCCTGACTGAGCTTGGAGCTTGGGGCTCTTCATTAGAAACTACATCAACTCTCTTGCCCTTCTCCCCGAGCTTGACAGCATCCTCATAACATCGTCGGACTATGTAATTCTCACCTTGCATGCATTTGACTCCATTCAAGGTCAGGAATCACACTGTCAACATCCTAGTTGACATAACCAGATCTAAATCATTCATCGCTAGTCATCCAAGCACTATGTTGTAAGCCAAAGGGTAGTCCACGACTAGGAAGTCAACTAAAATTGTGGACTAATGGTCTTTGTCCCCTAGAGTGATAGGGAGATTGACTTGCCCCATGAGTAATACCACATTGCCAATGAAGCTAAAAAGAGGTTTGGGTGAAGGTTTAAGATCACCCAGGCTTAGTCCCATCTATTTGAAGCATCTCCTATATATGACATTGACTGAGCTGTCGATATCTAACATGATCCTTCATACCTTAACATTACTGACCTTGGCTCTAATGATAAGGCATCATTATGAGGGGACTGGATTCCCCGTGCGTCATCGTTCACAAAGGTAATGCACCCCGAAAGCCTTGGCTTTCTTGGCAGGTCTATCAGACTTACACCCTACGACAAGACATAGCTCGTATTTTGCACATATCGTTCACATGAGTTGTGTGAGGCTCTAGTGATATGTGGCCCTCTATAGATCGTGAAGATGGTTTTAACCGCTATTGTTTACTCTTGTTCAGTGCTCCAAGAAGGTTGTGCTATCTGCTGCTGAGGTCATTATCCTGCAGGTTGCACCACATAGTATTTCAATTGACCTCTCTTGATCAAGTCCTCGATTACGTCTTTGAGCAACTCGCATTTAGAGGCAGTGTGCCCAATGTCATTGTGGTAGGCACAAAACCTGTTGATGTCCCTATACTTAGAAGAGGTCAGTAGGGGCCTAGGTCACCCAAAATACTCCCTGTACTTTTTTCGTGGTGCATATCCTCTCTAGAGTATTGGATAGGATGCTATAATTATCATGGCAACCTCAGGGTTCAGGTTGCTCTATCCTAACTTTCTTAGTAGGTCGGGTACCCACGTCATTGGTCTAGCCAATCCTGCTCTTATGATAGCTATTCCTTCTCTTGCCCTGGCTGGAAACTAAGCTACCAGGTTCGCCCTTTTATCCAGACTTTTTCAGGTTAAAAGTTTGCTTCCACCGGATCTCTTTAGCGACCCCGTTCATTGAATTCCCCCAAGCTCTTCATCGGGGATTTGTATATGCTCTCGTACAGTTTCCTATCCCTATGAAGTCCCACTAAGATCGCAATTAGAATGCTATCATCAAAGGGACTCTCTATATTATTAACCTCATATTGAAATTTGGTGATGTAATCCTTCAATAATTCATTCTTTCATCAGAAAATCGTGGCCAGGTGGCAAGACGGTGTGAGCTGCTTCTTGAGAGCTCTGTATTGGTTGATAAATTTATTCTGGCATTCCTCCCAACTACTGATGCTACAAGCTAAAAGACCTTTGAACCACGCTCGTGGCACATCCTTGAGAGTGGAGGGATGGATGGAACCTTGAATTGATGAGGGAGAGGTTCCATCTTCATCTCCTTCAAAAATGGGGTCCTCTCCTCATAATGACCTAACCAGTCCTAGGTTGAGGGACATTTCTCCAACTTTTACACCCTTTGCATGAGCTCTTCAATCATTTGATCCTGAACTTCATGTTATAGATTTCTGCCTCTATCATGGCCTACTTTCAAGCCTTCAGTGTGGTGTGAGTTCCTAGGTTGTTAATTTCCCTTGCACTTGTGAGCTCATTATCCCTCTATTTCAGGTTGTGAGCTGGGGTAGTGATCTGAATCTACCTGCTGGGCTCTATCTTTGGCCAATTTCTCCCTTCGTGCTGATGCCTCTCTCTGTGGCTGCTGGACCACTTCTGTGATCGGGGCATCTTCGCCTTGTTTTTGTGCTTTCTAAGTGTGTGCTTGAGCTAATACTTTGACTGCATCTGTAAGTCTCTTGATTGTACTCTCGAGCTCCTCTTGAAATTGATGTAGAGCCCGTATGCCATCAACCTCCAAAAGGACAGAGGAAGTACTCGTCAGGACTGCGTTTTTATCTCCAGGCATATTTCACTGTTGCCCTTCTCGACCACCTGGTTGGTTAACAGCAACATCTGAACTCTTAGTTACTATTCCTCTTGCCATGATGATCGACTGGTGAGTAAGTAAGAAAGCAGTCTGGTCCCATCGGGCATGCCAAAATATTGACAGTCGATTTTGATAATCAATCAATGAAGGATTTTGAGAATCAAACTGCTGTTAAAAGTGTAAGAAATGTAAGTGGCAAGAGATTTAGAAGAAGAGCAAAAAGAACATAGAGAGTTTTATTGTGGTTTGGCTAATGTCAAGATGACCCTTACGTCCACGATGATTATATTGGCTTTGAGTGGTTACTTTGTTATACAGGGCAATAGTACATATATCTATGGCTATTTTAGCAAAGTTTTTACATGTATTTTTCACTATCTCTATGCAATGGCTCTCCTTTCCTATTTATAGAAGTTGGGAGGGTTATAAGTTATAATTTATCATTGTAAAACTATGATTACATCCGTACTGAGTATTAAATGCTAGACGTCAAGTAATAAATATGGGGCAAATCATTGTCAGACTTTGTAGGCTGATTTGCAAGTTGGTAAAGTATTCAGATTGTCTGTTAGACATTAGCTATTACCGATTATCTAGAGAAAAGCTCACTGTGGCCTTGTTCAGTTTGGAAACTGTGAGCTCGCGCTATACGACCTACTGTCTGGCTTCAGTGACCTCACTTTGAGTTAGGCTATGCCTTCTCACCTCATGACTTGACTCCTTGGGTCTATGCCGGTCCATTCTGCTTGGTTCAAAAATGCCTATAACATATTGTTTGTATCTTTCTCATTTGTCATGTTTCTTCACTCTCGAAAATTACCAATTTTTATGTTTTGTTGACATCTTTCTCATTTTCCATGTTTCTTTACTATTTAGAATTAGCTTTTAAGATTTAAGTCTTGTTGGTATCTTTCTCATTTGCCATGTTTCTTCAGTTTTTAAAATTACGAGGAATTTTTTTTTGGTTCATTCCATAAGTGATGTGTCCTAACTTCTTATGCCTAATGCAAACCCCCCACTTATAATATATACCATGTAAGGAATTATATAGTTAGATAGAAATTTGTATAGTGACCACATAAGTTGCTCGTAATATACTTTTATTAATTTAAATTTACGTTATTGATCATTTGATAGACAGAACCCATAAAACAAAGAAAATGGATGTAAAATAAGTTAATTTCCAAACGAAGAGATCTTACTAGTGAATTTATTATAGGGGTTGATGAATTTGTGTCATATGCATGTTGGCTTCCAATGTATGTTCAAGAAGGAACAATCAAGTGTCCTTGTGTGAAGTGTGATTGTGGGAAGCTTGAAACAATAGATGTTGTAAAATTACACCTGTATCAGAAAGGTCATAATTTCTAATGATTTATACTCACACACATGAATTTTACAAGTTTTGTAATTATAGTTGTGTATATAAATAATGCAGAAGGCATAAATTGGAAGGAAACCTACCTTGCTTGAAGTTTTATAGCGCAATCATGAGAAAAAGGGAAGTGATGATATCTTCAGCATTATTTTTAAGTTGTAGATGACTTATTTTTCTCTATTACTTTAGCAATGTTTCAATATACTAGCCTGACTATAGTTATTTATTACCTTCTTACTTGAAGGATGATGTTTTGAAACTTAAAAAGGCTAACTCCCAACAATCTGTAGATGGAGAATCTTCAAAAGGTTCTCAGCATGTTTTATATGAATATGCTCTTTTTTACAAGCTATTAATGGAAGAAATAGAAAAGAAGACTATATAGGTTAGGCTTATTAGGGACGTCTCTTGATGAGTCATTTCTAGCCAATCATCCACCATATGAGGATTCGTGCCACCTAAGTAATATCAAAAGCTTCAGCAACATGCATCATCTTTGGACAAAGGGCTTAAGGACCATGACAAGCTCTTGCAAATAATGTTCAACTAGATGTTGATGAGAACAATCAATTAAGACAATGATGGAGAGGACATTGCCATAAAAGATGCTATTGGCAGCATGAAGGGAAGATGAGGAGGAAAATAAAGTGATAATGAGAACCCTTAAGATGATTAGTGTTGTTTTCTTTCTCTATTTGACATATATTAAGTTTGACAATTTATATGTTATCTTGTATTATGATGTGGTTGTGAACTTGAATTTGACATAATAATGTGTTTGAAATTTTGTTGTAGTTGTTGAGTTGTTGGTTGTTTTGTCATTTTGCACAAATTGATTTGAAACATAGGAGTTTAAGATTAAAACTAGCAAAATATTAAAAAAAATAGAATTGGGATGGAATTTTTGTATTTTGTGATGGAATTTCCATATCAACTTTTCTAAAAAAAAATAACTTTTTCAGATTTATAACTAATTTCATATATTTTGAATGGAATTTCTAACTTAACCTATAAAAAAATTATATTTTTATTATTGAGATGGAATTTTCCTCTCAAAATTAATAATTTTATTCATGTTTGAGACATAAATTTTAGTCCCAACTTATAAAAAAAAATACTTTTTTTGAAATTATTTGTGACGGAATTCTGTCTCAATTATAAAAAAAATTTGAAATTGTAACAAAATTTTAATTATAGAGATGAAATATTTTTTCTTAAATTTAGGATGGATTTGAAATTTTGTATCAAAAATATTGTAATGAGCACTTTTATGATGAAATTTTTTCTATCCCTAGTCTATGTTGGGCCATAATCTTTACATTTTTTAGATGAAATTTTCTATCCTATTTTTTTGTAATGGATCTTGAAGTTTGTCATAATATTCATTTTCTAAGTGTTTGCAATATGAGTCCTTAATGCATACACCAAAATTAGAAGTCGACTTGTCTTGACTCCATTGTTCGGTGTGAAATTTATATCCATTGACAAAATATATAGGCCATGTGAAAACTCTTCTTTTTGAATCCCAAGCTATGTCAATGATTTTTCGGTCACAAACCATGTTGTTTAAATTTGGGACCTATGTCAAGGTACACATACACAAAAGAATAGTTAATTAAAAAAATAATTATTAGGAGACATTATAAAAAGTTAAGGAGAATATGAATTAATTACATAATTGCAAAACTATGAAGCAAACTCATTTTCTATACATGTGTTCATGTCCTGGTTCTTAATATATGGTGACAAGTAGTGTATTGCCTCTTTAAATATGCTAAAAATGACACTACATCATTAGAACAGGAATTAGCCATGATTTACTTTGCATGCATTTTGAGTTTGCTACATTTGTAATTAAGGAATTAATTGGCCCCTCAAACTTACTTTAGATATGGTTGAACCTTGCCACAATTGAGCAATGCATATGTCATAGCCATAATTTACTCTTAATCTGTCAAGTAATGAGACTTACATTCTTCGCTTATGTGACTAGGATAATTAAAGATTGAACAACTATCCTCTCCATACTCTATGTTGCTTCCATCATTATTCCTTGAAACTCTAATCCTCTTAGAATGGACATGTAGTTTGAAATAGTTCAAACAAAATGTGGAATTCCTCTGTGATATATGCCTCACAAATAGAGCCTTTTATATAGGCTTTATTTTCTACCTTCTTATTTAATGTGTGAAGGAACATAACAGTTAAGAACTCAAATTTGTTAACAAATAGAATATGAAACTAGTTAATTATTAATTAATATGATTAATTAGTTTAACTACTTTTTGAAAGGGTACATCTAATGGTATTGGATAGGACCTCCTATGATTGCTTCTATGGTAAGTCTATTGGAAGGTGCCTCATTAAATCGAAAAAGGTAGGAGGAACTATTGATTCCAACTTGCAAATTGTTACATGGATATTTTGTTCCATTAGCAACAATTGTTCTTCATATAATGTGCTCGAGCACAAGTCTTTGAAGAACAAGTTTAGCTTAGTTATTGCATTCCAAATGGATACTGGTAAATTTCTAAATGAAATTGGAATTAATCATTTCATGAAAACGTGACAATGATGGCTTTTCATCTTGCTCATCTTACCTTCTTTCATATCTACACATCTAACCAAGTTTGAAGCATAATTGTCTGGAAGTATTCAATTTTTTAATCCATTCACACTGCTCTCTTTTGCTCCATGTTAAGAGTGTATTATGCCTTCGACTTTAATATTCTCCCATTACCTCGTTTAACTAACTTGAGTTCTTTACACTTACAAAACTCACAAAATCCATCCTAACCTTAACATTGTTCATTGTCTTACCCTTAACAACATCACCGTATTGAACACATTCTTCTCGATATGCATAACATCCCAATTATGGTGAAAAATGTTTATTTTCCAATAAGGTAACTCCCAAAGATACTTTGCTTTGTCCAATTAAGGAATACTCCATAGCATTCAATCTGAATATCAAGACCTTCATCTATAACTTTAGGTATGTTCATGACCCTTTTCTAAAGTTGATTTAAAGGTGAAAATAATTTATTAAGGTTATTTTTCCTAAAAGCCTATCCATTCCTTCTATACAAGTGATCTATAGGCAATCTACATCTATGACAATCAAAGAATGAAGTTTTTCAACCATATTTTATGGTCAAAGCTTAAGAATGCTCTATATAAATGGGACATGCTAGCTTGCCATAAGTCTGCTAATCAGATAACATACCATAAGTAAAAAAGTCATTGATGATCTATAGCAAGGCAATTCTTAAGGTTAAATTTTGTTTCAAAGATATATCATATGTATGTACACTATCTTCCTATAATATTTTAAGTTCATCTATTAGTGGTTGTAAGTACAAATTGATGTTCGTCTTTAGACTACCTAGACCTAGGAGAATTAAAGTAAGGAATATGTACTCTTGTCTTATACACATCCATAGGGGAGGTTGTACGAAGTTACAATCATTGGCCAACATGAATATGTTAGCCCAAATTATCCGTACAATGTGAAGCCATATGCAAATAAGCCCAATGTCATATTTCTAAGGTCACTGGCCAACTAAGGATGTATAAGGTTGAAGTGTTTCTATGCTTCTCTATGAGATGGGTGGGATAGAACCCCTGGTTCATGAGGATTTTCATTATACCATCTCATTTCACTAGCATTCGAGTGCAAGACATACAATTTTTGAAGTCTAGGAGTAAGTGATAAGTACTATAACTTTTTTCTAGAAATCTCAATGTATCTGTCATGACAAGATCTTCAAGATGTGTACCTTGGATAATAACAGAAAACAAATTACCAATCATCTGCATACTATTTGTAATAAAGCATATACCCATTAACACAACAACCAATCTTCTCATACCCAAGGCCTAACTTTCAAACCAATTTCTTGGTTTTGTAAAAATCTATTAGCATTTGATTATCCTGGGGTATGCATTCTCTTGTTAGCTGAACAATTTCAATGTAGTATTGCTCTAAGATATTGTAGTCCAATTTTATACTAGATAGCCTAATTGCAAATAACAACACAATGTGATTACTGCAACCTTCAAAAAAAGGTTGTTGCTTAGCTGTTATCATACCATAAACCCCTAAACACTAGGGTTAAGAGGCTTATATGCATGTTGTATAGAATTTGCTTCAAAATTCATGCACACAACATCTATTGCCATTGTTTCATACTTATTTGTAGGTTATTCGTACTCATTGACTTCCTTTGTCCACTATAAATTGCTTGCTCTTGCGTTTGGTTGGGGTAATTCCCCTTTTTCAGATGTTCAATACCAATAATTGGGCCGATAGATGCTTAACCACCTTATCGGAAGCCAAAATCTTCCTACCTTCACACTTAGCAGATGGACACCTAAACTTTTGATATTGCATGAAAATGTCCATTTAACAGACATGTGCAGTGAACCCTTAAACTCCTTCAATAAACTCATTTATCAATCCTAACTGATTAGAGCCTACTATATTATACATTCATTTCCTATGTTCAGGCATATCCATTTATATGCATCGAACTTTTAATCATCTCAGTTATAACAACTAGTTCTTCAATCTATTCTTTCAAACTACATAGTATGTTCAACATAGTTATATCATAACTAACAACAATACATAACAAACAAGGCCTAAAATCAAACATATTATCCAAGTTCACAATAACAACAAATTAATCACATTAATATAGAAAAACTCCTTAGTGCCTTGTTTGACTTTTTGATCAACCATTACATTTATGTTTATAGGTGGAGGTGGCATATGTTGGTTAGTGTTTTCATTCTCATATTTCTCTTTTGGTGTGACACATGCATACATTTTCTTCTATGGATGCTCTACCTCCAAAAATATTACTGTCATTACGCACATGCGTTAATTTTTGTAGCATTAATTTCCCATATTTGCCTTTATTTTCCCACCTCTTACGTTCCAACATGCCATGCATCTGACTTGCAGGAGCAACAAAAAGAAAATTGATGATATTTATAATGAAGTATTGGGCATATACCATATTGTTTATAATTACCCCATATTGCAAGGCTTTAGTTAGCTATTGTATATTCTCGTGAAAGGCTGCATAGCTTACACTTTTAAGTTTTTATAGACTTATATAGGGTGGAAGAATTTTTGGATCAATACCATAGAAAACATTTGGTTAATTAGACCCTGGAACACAATCTTGTGCTCCAAGCATTAATTAACCAGACAATTCCCATTGAAAGTGAGCTTACAGAAACTTATGAGCATGTTCCTTGCAATCTTCCACACGAACATACAATAGCTAACTGAACTTGCAATATGGGGTAATTCCAAAGAATATGGTATATGGCTAATGACTCATTGTAAATATCATCAATCTTCTTTTTACTCTCCTCCAACTTGTTGGCATCATAAAGTTCTTACAAGTTAAAGACATAGGCATGTTGGAGTATATGAGATGGGAAATTATAGGCCCACATGGAAAATTCATGCCTTAAAAATTAAATCATATACGTAACTATAGTAACATTTTTAGAAGTAGAGCATCCATAGAAGAAAATGCATATGCCACACTAAAAGAGGAAAGTGAGGATGAAAATACTGATGAATACATTCATCATTGAGTGTTTTAACAATTAAATGATCATTTATCATAGAAGACATCAATTTACTCTTTAACAAAATACGTAAATCCAATTTATAAAAAGTGATGAAAATTAAATCAAACAACAAAGGAAAAAAATAATTAAAAAAAATGAAATTTAGCCAACAAATAGGCCAAGATCAACAACATATTATCAAACTGAAAATAAGGATTATAAAATTAAATCCAAATTTCCTCTATCAAAACCCTAACATTTAGAAGTTTTTCAAGTTAAACCCATACCCCACAAATCAACAAACTAAATCATAACCTATCAACCGATAACCCTAACTAAATTGAAGCCTAATTTTAGCCAGAAAATCCCATTCAAGCAAAGTTCAAATTTCCCTACCTAAACCCTAATACTTACCATTTTCAAATTAAACTCATACCTTACAAATCAACTAAAGTAAACCCTAACCTATCATCTAACAACATCAACTAAACCTAGGTAAATCATTACATTAAACAAAATCAAAATCTTAGATCCAAAGAAAATATAAAAGAATAATAATAAACTAACTTAAAAATGGCAAAACCAAGTTACAACATTGGTTGGCAGCGGCCGGCTAGTTGGCTAGGTGAGATAGTGAAGCATCAGCCTCTTTCATAGAAACGTTGATATTTTTATCACTAATATGTGTATGTGATTTGATGCATTTCATTTTAGTGATGGATTTCTGAAAATTCCATAGTAAAATAAAAAAATTACATATTCTTTTACTAAAATTTTTTTTAAAGTAATGTATTTTGAAATTTCATCGTTAAATTTGTTACTACATTGTAAATAATATACATTTGTTGCTAAAATTCATTGATGAATCTAGTGGCCAAAAGATTACAAAATTTATTAACATTTATCGATGAAATACTGCTTGTTCATCAATAAATCCATCGCTAATTTATGAACAACTTTCATATTAATTTTTCATGATTAGATCGCTTTTCTTGATGGACAGTCTGTTCATAAATCGTTAGTAAATGTTCGTTGCTAATCAAAGAAATTCTTGTAATGTAGAGTTTGGCTTGGTTTGTTTCACACAAATTAAATTTGTTATACTCTCTGAAAGTATTTACATGTTTTATTGATAAATTATTTTTTATAGAAATATATATTTGAAAACCATACAATAACTATATATTATTTTTATAACTTAACAATAAAGATTTGAAAAAAATGAGATATCATTGTTTCTTAAGTCACTTTTAATTCAACAATTAGATCTAATAAAAGCATACATAACCATTATTGATGGTAGATTTTGATTCTGTCAAAATCCAGTCAACTTGAGAGGTTCTTTCAAGACTCAAACTAGCTTCTAGTTGAACAAGATGAAGAACAATGGAATGGAGAGGAAGCGTAGTAAAGACACAATATTTTTAACTTGATTTGACCAAAACTAGGCGGCACCGGTCCCTACGTTCATGATAACTTTTTATTAGTCTGGAGAAAATTTTACAAAGTTTCGGTATTTGCTTTTAGCCCCCCTTTATAGTGATCTCCTTCCTCTCTTTTATAAAGGTTGGGGAGGTTACAATCGTAATTACATGATTTGTATTTTTATTACATCAAAGAAATATACAAGATAACCTAGACTATTGCAAAATATCTTCTGCAGACTAGTAGCTGATTTCTAAAGTTTGCTTTTTGCAAGTGGCCCCGTAGTGCTGCTTTTTGCAGACTAGTCCCACGAACTAAGTCTAATAGGGTTATTGCTTCATAGCTTCCCTCAGCAAGCCCTTAGTTAGGCAAGATGTAATGTCCTTAAGTTGGAGCTTTGTCAGGGTCGCTACTAGCCTTCGGTTAGTGAGAACAAACTTTGTGAGCTCGCGTTTGACAATGCGAACTCGCGCATAGCGCGATGCTGGTTACACGAGCTAGGACTTGTCTCATAGTGAGTTGGGACTTTTTGTCCCACTCTACGCTCGTGTGGTTAGTGATCTAACGAATTTGGCTCTTTTCTCATATAGTCTAATCTATTGCTGGACTTTTGCCAACTTATTTCACAGAACCGAAAATTGTCCATAACAACCATATTAATTTTTTTAAAAAAATTCTTAATTGATTGTTCCAAGTTTGTAAATCTTATCATATGAATAAAATTTCTTCTATTCTTCTAAACTATTTTAATATTTTATTGAAAAATTATTTTCTATAGCAATATATATTTAGAAAAATATGGCATTTGTATATTATTTTTATAATATGATAATAAAAATTTTAAAAATTGACATCTTGTTTTCTTAAATTATTTTTAAATTAATAATATGATAGTTCATATAGGTCTAGTAGAAGTATACAAAACCATTATAAAAATTATAAAAAAGGTAAAAATATCTTCTTCTTTTTTGCAATGACATATATTAGTGTATGTTATATTATATATAGAATAGTTATAGTATATTTACTAATAGTATCGGCTTAATATATAAAGTGTTATGCTTATATGTAATACTCATTAGTTACTGTGAAATAAGATGGTAATTATTTATAATTATTGGATTTAATATATATATATATATATTTGATTTTTTCCTTCATCTCATTTATTGTTGGTTAAGTTTCAACTTTATCAATAAACGTCACAAAAATAAGTGTTTTTAGTAGGAATATAAGAACTTCTCCTGCTTAACAGTGATCTAATAATATATTGAATGAATACACAGCAGTGAAACAAAGAATTATTAATGCACAAAATAATTAATTTGTGTGTCTTCCAAATTTGAACCACCTTCTCAAGTGATTTCTTAGATGAGGATCCTTCGTTTAGTGCGGCAGCAGCAGCATTGTATTGTAGGTTAGATTAATTTTGCAAATAATACAAAATACAAAATATATATTAATTTTGCAAATAATACAAAATCCCATCTAATTTTTGTTTGATATATTTGTTAAACTTACAATTTGTATTGTAGGTTAGATTTTTGGATTTGCAACTAAAATATGGTTTAGGTTTTTCTATTTGATGAAAATGTAAGAGGGTTTTATTTTATTTCTTATTGAAACAAAATACAAACACAGTCATTTGCACCATTTTGCTAGAAAAAATGAAAAAGAAATGATTAATTTGGTTATAAATGATAATTTTCATCCTGCAACATGATTAAATGAAAATTAAAAAAAAAACATAGATCACGAACAGTTCACGTGTACCATCTCTATTAGTTTTTAATAGCAACATAAATAATTTTACCTTTTTTTAAAGAGAAGAAAATTTTAAAATTAATATATCATTTGTATGATTCATCCAAATTTTAGACGATAATATGCAGTTTCCTCAGTATATTGAGAGAAAATGAACTGTAGTGTGTCGAGTTAGATAATGCTAGCAACATTAATAATAAGGACTAAAAGTGTAAAATATTACAGTCACCACAAAGGTTAAAGCATACACTATTTAGTACCACTGGTCTAATAAATCTTCTTAACATATTCCATCTACTACCAATGGCCTACTAAATGATTTTAGTAAAGTCGTCCATTGAACCACCGTTAGTCTGCTACCACATAGTTTCTGCAGATTTTTATAAAATAATATTATTTATTATATAAAATTATTTAATATAGAATAAAAATCAATAAACTTTTATCATGCTTTTATCTTATAAAATGTTTTGTGAATTATAATTTTGATAATAGAATTTAAAATATAATATTTTTTATTATTTTTTATGTAAATAAAATTTTATTATATGAATTATATAAAAATAAAACTATCATTCTATTTCTAACCATACTAAACAAATTATAAAATAATCAATCCATTCTGTTATCCCTTTCAATTCTACTTCTTTTCTTTTTATCCAACCAAATAGTATTTATTCTTAATGCAAAAGAAAAGATTAAATCATATCAAAAAAAGTGTTTTTGATATTATTTAAGCAAATATCCGTTGACAAAGGGAAGATGACTTTTTACAGGAGAATTAATAAAAAAAATTAATATGAATTTATGTGCAGCATGTTTTTTATATCTACATTCTTTTGATATAATATATATATATATATAGAGAGAGAGAGAGAGAGAGAGAGAGAGTAACAAAATACAATTAAATTTTGATCCATGCAAACACGTGCATGCTACAAATTGGTAGTGTTGATTAGTTGAATTTTACAAATATGTTGTCAAGTGGCTCAAATTCATTGGTATGCTTTATAATTTGAAGTTTGAAAAGAATAAATATTTTCAATGCTGTTTGATTGTAAAACTTATTAGTTATACTAATTGTTATTTTCAGACAGCATATGATTTCATTTAGAATAAATTTAAATGCTTCCTACTTAGTGCATACAATTTAATTAAAATAAGTAAAATATTTTTCATAATACTATTAGCAAACATTAATAAAATAGAAATAAGATAAGTCCGTTCGAGCACATGAATCAAATGCCACCTAGTTTTTTACATATAAGCCAATTATTAATAAAAAAAATTATGCCTCCCAATAAATTGGCAATTCAAAGCAGCAAACATATCAAAATAATTGTTACAAGTTTGAAAATTTTTTATTAATTATAAAAAATAAAATATTTTAAATCAATATATCATAGGAACAAAACACAAATTTGAAAAAAAAAATTAACCATGAGAATAGATTCATATTCATATTAACAAGGAATCTGAAGCAACACAAGTGAGATGCAATACAAAGAATCAGAAATCGCAACACCAGCGAGAAATGGAGCAGCAGCGGATTGT
>JANHAO010001418.1:0-33056 GCA_026873985.1 Saraca asoca
ATTTGATGTAATACAACTGTAGCTTATAATTAATACATGCAACTCCTCCTTCCTCTATAAATAGGATTGCATTGTTAGCAAGGGGGGAGGGCAAATCCTTGTAAGTAGAAACTCTGATAAGTTACAATAATGAAATTTCTACCGTGGACGTAGGGTCCAGTAAGATCTAGATTTGGCCGAACCACGTAAAATC
This sequence comes from Saraca asoca, assembly GCA_026873985.1. Classification (NCBI taxonomy): domain Eukaryota; kingdom Viridiplantae; phylum Streptophyta; class Magnoliopsida; order Fabales; family Fabaceae; genus Saraca; species Saraca asoca. The sequence goes on from JANHAO010001418.1 coordinate 194, forward strand.
GAGTGTCTTCCCTTACACTCTTTCTACCACCTACTTCATCTGCTTCATTTTTCTCATCTGCAAACCAAGAACAGGCCTAGGATGCCGAAGAATCCCCTGTTGGCCGGAGTTTGGGATACAACCAAAATCCGACTCAACAAATACTAAATCAAATGTATAATCAGAATCCAAAATATATATATATCATCTAGAGTCAATATTGAATACATGCCATAATCAACATCAATAAGTTAGAATACAAACTAGAATAGTAAAATAACAATAGAACATAGGATAAGGGACTAAGCGTAGATAGCACATATACACAACATAATATTCTTGTGGAGGGTCTTGATCATCCATTCATTGAAGTTCAACCTCCTCTTTCTGTTCTTGGATTCACTATGTGATTTCATGCAATTAAATTTCCATGAAACTAAGCTGCTCATTTACTTAGGCAGCTTGTTTTCAAATTTTAGATTCCATGTAAGATATGCAATCTTCTATTAACTCAAACCAATTTTCTTGATTGTCTACTATTTTATTCATTTGGTCAGTCATATGCTTATGCATTCTCTTAATAACTTCAATTATCCTTCCTTCTGCTTCACTAGATAACCCAGCTACCGAGCTTGTGGCTTCTCCAGTTGTTTGAAAGGTTTTTTGACCTTTTCTTAGTCCATTTACCCTTATCATTTTGTTCTAGTCCCATCTTATGAAAATGTGAAGCACTAATCATGGTAGTTGGGTTTGGTGAAAAAAACTAAAATTTCATCAGAAAGTTTGAGCTTGAATTTGGGAATGATAGGAGTAAGGATCATGTCATATGGAAGATAGCCAATGTTTGTTCTTTTAGAACATTCAACCATTTGTTTTAAAATATAATAGGGAATATTAAAATCAAATTGATTTTTAATAACCCACATAAAAAAGAGTTCATCCTCTACAATTTGAGTCAAATTTGTAATTCTTGGCAAAATGACTTTACATAAGGCATAATGCAAAATCCTATCTTCAGGAGATATACTAGTAATGAGCAATTTCCCACTTCTATCCTTTGGGGTGGAATAAAGAAAGAGCATCCTAATGGCCAATTCCTTATTATATTTAGTAAAATGTCCCACAGTAAGGTTTGGTTGATTGTTATCCATGCCAAATTCATTTGCCAAAAATTCAAAATCAACAACTTCAGACTTATGCATCACATAACATGAAAGTTTTCCATTAGCATTAGCAAGGTTTGCATGAAACATCGTCACTAATCTATGGTAGCTATTTCCCTTTAAAATTAAAAAATTTGTCTAATTTATACTTAGCTAATAGACTAGGTAAATAAGTATACTGTAGTAACTGATCATTAAAGCATTTTAATGGTTCTACCTTCCTATTGGCAAGTTGAAGATAGGTAGTGTACTCATTTGTTGATTGAAAGAGTGATTCCTCTACTGCTAAGGTTAAAGGTTGTGTTGGAGTCTTTTCCTTTCTTTTAGTAGGGAGCTTGATTGATGTAGACATTGTTAGATTTCTAAAAATTTATGAAAATTTGAACAGTTAGGGCTTTGGGTAAAATTGGGGATTTTTTATTTTTGGGAGATTTGGTGAAATCAATGAGTTAAAAGTGTTAGAATGGATGTTTCTAAGGGTTCTGTGAAATAAATTTGTGTAAAGAGTGTATAAGGATCGAGATCTAGTTGAGAAAATTTGAGAGTTTCAATTTTTAGCTGAGAAGTATTGCATGAATGAATTCAAAAATCAATTCAGTATATATAGGATTGCACTTTGAATCAATTCAGAGGGCAAAAAATTTAAGTATGAATTGAATCGGGTATAACGCTGATTTACGGATTGAATCTAGAATCGATTCATCTAGGTTTTTAAAAATTTTTTAGAAATTTTTTAATCTTCCTAAAACATTGAAAAATCTTGTGAATCGATTCATCATGTATATTTTCAAGAAGTGAATTGATTCAAAAACTTAAAGAAATCTTGGATAAATTCAAATCAATTACTAAATCAATTCAGGAAATCCTAAATTCAGTTTTTCTAAAGTTTTATTTTATAAGTGTTATCCTAATCACTTAAACAACCAATAAACTCCTCAAAACCATTAAAAACTCAATTTTCTCTCCATGTACCTACAAAACAACCTCAGGGGTATCTTTGATACCTAAGTTAGTAATTGTAATGTACAAATCAGTTAAGCATTTAAGACAAAAAGATATAAAAGTTTACTGATAAGGAGGATTATCCCTTATTTGTCTTGTGGTGAGAGCAACTTTTATTCAACAACCATGAGTTGCTTCCTTAGAGAGTAGTTGCTTTTATTTCTCCCACACAGACCTATAAAATAAAATTTACACTTGCTTTGCTGGTACCTAACTAGTTTTAGGTTCAGTTTTGTTAGTTAATATAGCAACATTTTTGTCAGAATTGGATGCCTTTAGTAACCAAACTAAACTTTCATTAGGCTTGAGCTCATAGGTACCATTTCTATATAGACAATGTTTAATACAATGTCCTTTATGGTTGTAGTAGAAACATGTAATATGTCTATGGTTTCAATTTGACCTATGTTTTCTTTGCTATCTATATCCTAAGCCAACTTTATTATGAAAGTTCTTTTGACTTTTTAGTATGCTGTTGAGTTTTATCTCACTATTTATGAATCTTTGTAAAGCTATGGTCAATTTATCTATTTCAGACTTATAAATTTCACACTGATCACATGTTTTACTCTCACTCAACAACTTTTCTACTAGGATATTCAAATAATTATTTTCCTTTTCCAATTTACTGATTTTCTTTAGCAAGCTATCATTTTCACTTTTAACACGCTTCAATTCATTTTTAGCTTTCAGTAAAGAATCATACAATTCGATGCATACACATCTATTTCTTCATTACTTTCATCATTAGTATCATTTCACTAGAGCTATAGAAAATTCTATTATCAAAATTAAGTTCATTCTTAGAGTAAAAAAAAGACTCATTACTAAATACCTTATTGTCATCAAGTCTTACCATGAGACAAACAAGGGCTTCTTCTTCTTTGTCTTCATCTTTTGAATCAGCATTATCATCATAAAAAAAAGCTAGATCAGCCTTCTTATAGAATAGTTTTCTTTTTCTTTCATTCTTAAGTTGTCTTTTCAGGTAGATTGGGCAATCTGATTTAATGTGGCTAGGCTTTTTGCATTCAAAATGTGTAGGTGTAGTGCTAACACCAGTGTTTCCTTAATCAGCTTTGTTTTGATTTTTCCTTTGTGGTACTATTTTCTTCTTTTCACAACTCCTCTTATCCCTGAGAATCTTTTGTAGCTTCTTGCTTCGCAAAGCCATATCTTCTTTATTATTTATATCTGGATCACTATCTGATTCTTCTTCATCTGATATTTTTGCAGCTTTAAGTGCCAAAATTTTCTTTCTTTTATCTTCTCCATTCTTTTTATACCTCTTCAATTTTAGAACTCCTATATAGTTGGCATACCTATATTAAGTGATTCCTTTATGGCAGTCACCTTTGGTTGCCATTCTTTAATGAGTGATCTTAGGACTTTGTACACCAAGTCTACATTTTCAGATTTTCTTCCAAGTAACAACAGATGGTTAGTTATGGTAGTGAACCTTTAAATAAGATTTTTGATTAGTTCACCCTATTCCATCTTGAACATTTCATATTCAGATATTAACACATGCACTTTAGATGACTTAACCTAAGTTGTGCCTATGTGTGTTACTTCCAAGGTATCCTAAATCTGTTTAGCAGTGATACAGTTTGAAATTCTCCCATATTCACTAGAGGATAGAGAGTTAGAGATGATCCATTTGACCTTAAAGGCAAAGAGGTGTCTCTTCCTCTTATCTTCAGTCCATAGTGACTTAGGTTTAGGTTGTGAAATCCCATTTATAAGGGTTTGAGGTGGATCATAACCATCTTCTACAAGTTCCCACATATCAATGTCAGTTGCTTCAATAAAGTCTATGATCTTTTGCTTCCGGTGGGTATAGTGATGTCCATTAAAACTAGGGGGTTTGTATAAAAATGGACATTCAGGTAACAGTGTAAAAATTGAATCTATTTTCTCTTTGAAAACAAGAGAGTATCAAGAGCCTGAAGCTCTGATGCCTGAATCTTTGATACCAATTGTAAGTCCCAAAAAATATATCAGAGTAATAAAAATGATTTTTCCCTTTTTACATTGATAAATTGTATACTCTTCTTTAAAAAGATAAATTAGATTCTTTTTGAATTATAAAAGCAAAAGTCTTTATAAAATTGTTTTTGTACTTGAATTAGGAAGCTAATTGAATAATCAGGATCTCAATTGGAGTGACTGATTTAATTGATATAGATTTAAGAATTAATTAACAATTAAACAATTAATCTGAATAATAGAGTGTAATAGAAATAGTTTCAGTATTGCAAAAATAGCATTACATCATTTTCATCATAGCAGTTTAATAGAATTGTGATAATGTAGTAATGTTTAAATTGCAGAATATAATCTTGCAGTAAGAATAAATTGCAAAAATATAAAGAAACAATAAAAACACTACAATTTTTAAAGTGATTCAACTTTAACTAAAACTGTAGTTAAAGTCTACATTCACTGGATCAATCCTTAATAAGATGACCTTTTTTATTAACTACAACAAGATTTTAATTGAGCTCTTGAACAACTAATTTATACAATAAGATTTACACTAGACTCTTGTAAAACCTAAAACACAAGAATTAGTTAGGCTCTTGCTAACCTATATACAACAATTCTTCTATCTCATCAGACTATGATCAACCTTATAACCTAGAGTGTTAGGCTTTGTAAGTCTAAGTCATTTATACTTCTTAGTTTTGATGCTGAAAAACAATTTTCAACTACCTTTATTTGATATGCTGAAAAACAATTTCAATTACTTTTACTTGACATGTTGAAAAAAAAAACATTTTACATTATTATTAATTGTTACTAATCTCTAGTTTTGTTTTCAGGATTTTATTCTTCTTTCAAAAGATGGTTAAAGAAGATTGTTAAATCCTATCAAGATTATGTTTAGACTACTTTTAATGATTTAGTTTTTATGTCTTGTAAACAAACTTAGATAATCTTTAATCCAGACTTTTTTAAGAAAACAATGAGGCAGAAAATTCATTTGAAAGAAAAATAATTTTTCATACCATGAATTGAAGTCACTTCGATGCGTAGAAGAACTCTTTTATATATATCAATCGAAGTCACATCGATGTATTAAGTATAAATCGGGTTTTCAAAAGTTTTGACAAACAATTACTTTGATGCTATAATCGATGTAAAGACTGTGTATAACAGACTGTACATTGATTACACACCGATGCATTAGTTGAATAGGCAGACCCTAATCGATGTCACTTCGATGTAGTAACGAAAATCAGTTATTCAGTTACAGACCGTTATAATAGTTATAACCACCCAACTACCTCTTCTATAAATGGTTTTTCTCATCAAAATTAAAAGATGATTTTCATACTCTTTCAAGATCAATTTTCTAAAAGAGCTTTACACAATTTTCACACTGCCTCATTCTATTTTCTGAGAATCCAATCAAGATTTCTAGATTAAGATCACCTGAGTCTATCTTAGCTAGTTTAAGATTTTCATCTTAAACTCTGGTATTGTATTACTTACCTCTTTTCTACTATTGTTTCTTTCTTTTAAGATTTTTAAGGATTTAGAAATCTTGTATAGGTTAGCAAGAACCTGTAAATCTTGTATTTTTCCTTAAGTTTAGAAGAGCCTATGTAAATTCTTCTAGGTGGGCAAGATACCTATTAAATTCTTGTGTAATTATTGAAGAGACTGGCATTTCAGGAGCCTGTCAATCATGATAGTTTTTGTTTTCATTTTAAAGGTCTTTCAGTTGAGAAAGATCAAGTGAAGTAGACTTGAATTGCTGTTTCAATTCAAGTTGAACCAGTTTAAAAATTTGTGCCTTAATATTTCTTTTCTAGATCTTCACTTTATTATTTCTGTTATCAATTTTCAATATTTATGAATTTCACATTTTTGGTTATCAATTTCTGATCATTACATTAAAAAGAAGAGAATAAAATGAAACGAAGGCATATACATTTCTCTAACGAGAAAAGGGCAAGATCCAATTAACTATGTTTAATTACTTTCCACAATATAAATTCTATCCACTACAATCTTTGGGACTTGGCATAGAGATGTACAAAGAATTCAATGTAATCTTCAACTAACTATAATCAATCTCACAGCTAAAGAAGATACAAAGGGAAGATCAATCTCTTTCTTTGTATATTCAATTTCTATCAACCTAGAAATTGCCAAATTAAAAACAAAGACTAGATTCCTATCAACTTAGGAATCTGAAAGTAAGATTAAGAAATAGTTAAGATATATAATACCCAATTTTGAGATCAAGATCTCAAAAAATCTAATTGTGAATTCTCTTCAAACTTGATAAAAGACCCTTGAATTAATCAGATAAAGTGAGGTAGTGATGAATCTTGTTAAGCTTAAATAGCTTTGAGATTTTTGCTCTTGAAGAAGTATGTTTGTTATGAAAATTGTTAGGTTTGAAATAAAGTTAAGGGTATTTATAGTTACTGTAATCGACATTTGAAAAATAACTAATTTTTAGTCCTTGAATTGATTCGTAACAGTTACTAACTTATAAATCTATTTGTGAATTGATTCATCTATGAATATCATAAAGAAATTCAAGACTTGAATTGATTAATGAATCGAATCATAGTATGTTGAAATTAGGTCTTGAATCGATTAGGGAATCGATTCAGGTGATTTTCCTAACCTTCGATATCATGAATTAATTGTTGAATCGATTCAAATAATTTTCACAAGTTCTTCAACATGAATCGATTCACACAGTGTAAAATGGTTTTTATAAAACTTGCACTTGTGAAAGATCATTGAAAAACTTATTTGAAAAATATTTGATTTTTAAATCACTTTAAGAGATTTATTGCTACCTTAATTTATCAGTTTTAAGAATTTTATTTGCATTAAGTTTGATTAGAATTTCACTTACAAAGGATCCTATAAAAGATAAAATAATTCCTAAATGAAGTTATAGATCTCTTGAATCATATGCACTTTGATCCTACAAAACAAATAATAACCACTAAAATATTCGATTAGATACAAATTATTTTTAACATCAAAACCAAGAGGAATTATGATAACAAAGTAATCATATAAAAAATGTTAACAATATCAAAAATGCTAACAATCTCATTAGCTAGGCTAATAAGACTAACAAATTCTTATAGAATTACCCAAGGAGTAGGCTTCCAGTTTGCTTTGCTACTATTGTCATTTTCCCCCTTTTGTTGTAGTTTTTTTTTCTTGAAATAGGTTGATTGGTTGAAGAAATGAAATGAACTTATGAATCTTTTCCTCTACACGTATAGTATTTCTCTACTTGTCTTTCATATAGCCTTTGCCTCTGTATGTGTGCCTCCAATAGGCTGTCTTTTCTTTACCTTATCAAATGACTTGTTATTTTGGCACTTTCAAGTTCCTCATTTAAATGAGCCTCCGATGGCCATTTTGTTTGGTTACTTTACTCTGTCAATTTCTCATGTCTACAAGAGGTTTTACATTTGCCATGTATTTTTTATTTTCTTCATAACCTTTCAATTGCCAAAGTTACTACTGGATCTCTTGCTCTAAAAGTAATTCAGTAGATCCAACATTTCAATCTCGACACATCGCTCAACCTTTCCAAGACTAATAGGGATAAGTCTCAGGAGGAAACTCTTATAGAATTATCTAAGGAATAGGCTTTTGGTTTGCTTTATTGCTATTGTCAATTTCCCCTTTTTGCTATAGTTTTTTTTTTTGTATGAAACAGGTCAATTGGCCAAAGAAATGAAATAAACTTATGAATATTTACCTCTGGACATACATTATTTCTCTACTTGTCTTTCACATATAGCCTTTGCCTTTGTATGCATGCCTCCAATGGGTTATCTTGTCTTTACCTTATCAAATGACTTGTTATTTTGGCACTGTCAAGTTCCTAGTTTGAATGAGCCTTTAATGGGCCTTTTGTTTGGTTACTTTACTTTGCTGATTTCTTATGACTCTAAGAGGTTTTACATTTGCTGCTTACTTTTTTTTCTCATTGAGTTTCTACTAGATCTCTTTCTTGGCTTTGCTTCATATACATTGTACTAATGCTAAAGGGACTGTGCAACCTTTTACAATCTTCGAGAGGTTCATTCAATTTTTTTACTAGTATTAAGGGATTTGCTTGGCCTTTAATGATGATGATTTGGTGGATGTGATGACTAGCTTACCTAGGGACCTTTCATTCCCTAAGAGCCTTAAGACTATCTAGGGGTTTTCCTTCCTGAGGAATTGAGATTACCTAGGGATTTTTCCTTCTCGAGGAATTGAGATTACTTAGTAGTTTTTCCTTCCTGAGGAGTTTCGAGGCCATCTTACTCATTCATCCCAATTCTCCTTAGCCTTCAGATATCTTTAAACCCTCTATAAAAGTCAATTCAAGTCTCTTGATAGTGACCTCTGTATTTCATTATAAGCCTCTAACTCTACTGCCATTTTCCATTGCCTTTTCCAGCATTCTTTAATTTCTAATTACATCATCACTTCTCTTACAAGCAAGCTTCTATGTCATTTCTACTTTTGTAACTTCCTTTTTCCTTCTGCTTCTTTCACAATGTGTTGGCAATAGTAGCTTTCTTAAGCGACTGCGTCTCTCATGCCTATTTGTCCTTCCCTTACATGGCACTGGGGAGGCCGGTCTTTTCATTTTAGTTTTGTTTGTGTTCACTTGTTCTTTGCTAGTTGAATAGGTTATTTAAAGATGGACCCCAAGTAATTAGTGGAAACACATGCTCGAGCCTTGATCGAGTAGAAATCTACTGCTTTACCAACCATTTTGATTAAGTTAACACCAAAAGTAGCCGTAACAAGTGACTCAACTTCACTTGATTGGACAAAGCCTTCTTCTAGTTGCCCTAAGGTTTTGTAATTGCACAAGCGAAAGGCTCCCACTGAGGACTCTTCCAAGGGTAAAGGAAGCAATTCTAATGACATAGATACACAATATTAGGCCTTTTTATGTAGCCTTTCCAAGGCTAACATGAACAAGCCCTTTGAGCATATTATGGAAGAGCTAAAAGAACATTAGGCCTTGTTAGACCCAAACTATTACTGTTGCACTTTCCTCCTAATTCCCTTTTTTACACATGTATGAGCTAGGCCGATCAGTCATATGAATGGTTTTATAAACAAACTTATGACCTTTTCCTTTATGTGTGCCTCCAACAAGCTTTCTAATTGCTTTTCTTTCATTAACTTTTTGATCATTTGGGTTTTTATTGGTCTTTTTATTTTACATGTGTTCAAACATCATGTTTAAGAACATTTTAGTCTTTATTAACACTAAGGGATCTACTCAGGCTTTCTTAGCACCATAGGGTTTGCTCAGGCTTTTATTGATACCAAGGGATCTGTTTGGTCTTTAATTAGTATCGAGGGATTTACTTGGGCTTTTATCTGAGCTTAATTGGAAGCATGGCTTTGCTCCCGTATATGAGCATGAAAGGCATCTCACTAGTGGCAAAATGCACAATGGTTCTATATGAGTATAGGACACTCGACAATTCTTCAAGCCACTTTCCCTTTTACCTTATCTAGCTTTTTGTGCAATCCTTCTAGGATGATCCTATTTACCAGTTCAACTTGTCCATTTTATTGGGGATGCTCGACAGATGTGAATTTTTACATAATTACCAACATTCATTTTGAGATATGTGAGATTTATGTTTTCATAAAAAATGTACAGATAAGGATATACCCTAGGCAAAAGCCTTGAAAGTCACTAGAAGCAAATTGCTTCCCGTTATTGGATATAATTGTTGCATGAAGATCATACCTGAAAGGAATTGATAGTAAGTGTCTTATACCAAAGCTTATATTTTAGAATTCTACTTGTAAACAATGTTTTTCCAAACAAACTTTTATATGTTGTTCAAAGATATGGTTGCAAGGGTTTTTTGCCTTTATCTATTTGGTGAAGTAATTAACCATTACCACCACATACTTTAACTAACCAGGAATAACTAGGAATAGTTCTAGCAGGTTGATACCCTATTGGTCGAATGGTCAGGGGTGAAAATAGGCATCTGCTCAACCTTTGGCTACCTTTGAACATTTGCAAACTTCTGGCACTTTTTGCATCTTTATATGAGCCCTAAGGCTTCTTTCTTCATCTTAGGCTAAAAGTTCCCTGACTGAATGGCTTTTAGTGTAATCATTGCTCTTGCCATATATGACCCACAAATGCCTTCATGAATCTCCCTCAGAACATAATTGGCTGTACTTAGCTAGAGGTATCTTAATGATGGGAGGGAAAAACTCTTCTTATATAATTGTCCCTCTTCTACAAAGAAATGCACTGCCCTTCGCTTGACCTTTCTAGCATTTTGTATCTTCTAGTAACTGCCCTTCCTTTGGGAATGCCATGATTGGGGTTAGCCATGTTTCCTCATGCTCTATACACATTACCTCATTTGTGCAAGGGGATTGCAATGTCTCCAGAATTACAATCCTGTTGTTTACTGATGCTTTGGCACTAGCTAATTTGGCCAGCTCATCCATGTGTTCATTTTCTTCCTTTGGAATGCTAGCTAATTCAAACTTGAATCCTTTCAATAAGCTTTTAGCTATGCTACCATACCTTGCTAATGTTGGTTTTTTTTTTCACTTCGTAGTCTCCTCCAACCTGGGTAATTACTAGTTAAGAATCACTCTTAACTTTTAGTGACCATGCCCCTACTTCTTTTGCTAGCTTCAAACTAGCTATTAGTGCTTCATATTCTTCATGATTGGTTGTTGCTTTGAAGTCAAATTTTAGCTAATACTCTAAGAATAAATATGTAGGTTCTTCTAAAATTACCCTACCTTGTTGCCTTTTCCATTGGATCACCCATCTACATACAGTGTCCATGTTAGGCCTTTCAACCCTAACTCCTCTACCTTTGTTAGCTTTATTGCAAAATCTACCAATACTTGAGCTTTTACTACCTTCCTTACTTCATAGATGAGTCTGTATTCTAACAACTCAACTGCCCAAGTCATTAATTGACCTACCAGATCAGGCTTCTGTGGAACTTGTTGGATTGAAGCATCCATTTGAACAACTATTTGGTGGCTCTGAAAGTAAGATTTTAGCTTCCTAGATGTTGACAAGGTGAAGGCTAACTTCTCTATTTTCTAGTACCTTATTTCAGCCCTATGCAACGTATAGCTTGTGAAGTACACTGGTTTCTATTTTCCTTCAATTTTCTGGATAAGTATTAAGCTTACTGCTTTTGTGGTTGCCATTAGATATAAATGCAATGTTTCTTCTAGCTCCAGTCAAGTAAGTATAGGTGGTATAGCTAGATATTTTTTTAGTTCTTAGAAACCTTTTTCACACTTATCAATCTATTCAAAATTTCTAACATATTTAAGCAACTTAAAGAAATGAGCATGTTTATCTACTAACTTAGACATAAAGCGAGCAAGGGTTGCAACCTTCCTATTAAGCATCTACACTTCCTTTATAGTCGTCAAGCTCCTCATGTTGATTATAGCCTAAAGCTTGGATGGATTGGCCTCTATCCTTCACTTGGTTAGCATGAAACCTAGGAATTTTCTCACTTTTACTCCAAATACACATTTCTTTGAGTTTAACCTCATTCGAAACTTTTTTAGGGTCGCAAATGTCTCCTCTATGTCTTGCCAATGTTATTTTAAAATCCTTGACTTAACTATCATGTCATCAATGTAAAATTCCATATTCCTTCATATTTGCTTGGAAAACACCTTATGCATCATTCTCTAATAGGTTACTCCTACATTTTTTAAATCGAATAACATTACCCTGAAGTAAAAAGTACCCTGATTGGTTGTGAATGCTATTTTGTCTTTATCTAAGGATGCACTTGCAATTAATTGTAGCCTAAAAATTGTCATGACCTATATTTCTGGCCATGACTGGCATGAATAACAATCCTTGATTGATAATTCACCAGCCCTGATCATGTTTCCATTAATCTTTACTGCTCATACTTACTTCAATATTTCCAAATCATTTCTATCGAAAACTCAATTGATTAAGTTAAAAATTATAAGTTATAGAAAGAAAAGGAGCTATATTGAGGTATAAGCATATTTATGTAATGTACAATAGCATATCCTAAGCAAGGTACATGCTTTTGGAACAACTGAGTTCAAAATATACATCAAGTTTTCAAAATAATATGCTCATATAATGAATTCTATTCTCATATACTTCTAAAGACTCATTATAGTGGTTGTGAACATATCAGCTATCATTTCAACAGGATTAGCATCTATCCTTACATTCTAATGGAGGATTAATGGCAATATTTTGAGAATCTGAAAAATATTCCATAGAAGAGTGAGTCTGGGGCTTAATAAGATAAACCTATACCTAACTTATGAATTTATTATCAATTAACAATACACATGTAGATCATAACCATAAATTCATAATTGCATGCCAAGCTTAATAAACAAATCATAGATTTCCAGAGACTAACCTCTGAATGGTATCGTATTGCATCATCATTTACACATTATAAAGAACTATGATTTTCTTATAGCCTCAAGCCATCATCATTAATCATCCCATTGTCATATCTTATTATATCACATTTCAATATTTTACAAAAAAACATAAATAACCACCCTCTGGTTGATATCACCCAACATTATCATTAACATATTATAAGGAATCATGATTTTTATAGCATCAATAGCTAACATCAGTCATTTCACTTTCAGATCACATCATCATATCACAATTTAGCATCTTATAGAATAACAGCTCAAATGCATAAACAATATAAAAAACAACAATGAAAATAATCCTTGCTATCTCATTCCTACCTTATCCCACACAAATCCAGCCGTGTCCCTCTGAGCTAACCTTATCCCACTCTTTATATCAGAATGCACAAATCCAGGGTCTAGTTTATTTTCCCCTATCCCATCAATCACATTTCAGGGCTCATAAGAGCTTTTCAAGCTTTTAATAGTATCATTCTCATAATAGTTATATCATAGAGTGTACATTTTAATGACAGTATCAATCGTATACTTTTTCCATATTATCATATTTTGCATCATCATATCATAGGTTATGTACCATCCCATATCTCATAAGGAATTGTCAAACTTTAAACAATATCATTGCATAGACAATTATTAAGTTTATTGATATTGGCTTACAAGTTACTCATTTAGGATTTCTTAATTGTTATACTCGAATTAGCTAGAATTCATATTACACAATACACTGTCCATCACCATCATAATATCTTTAATATTGTTGCCTTAATATCAATATTTATTTTATCATCCAAGAATCTATATCATTTATATTTATAAATTCAATTACTTAATTTCCAACATATTTTAATGATGCTAATACTCCATTATTCAATCATTTATCTATTTAGTCATTTCCAAAACCCAAACATACCCCTTATTCCACTATAAGAAAAAAGTTATTGGCAATGCATCATTATTTAATAAGTGTTTCAAACATACTTTAGCATTTATTTCATTTTCAAGACTTACGATTCAAATCTTCCTTATTTATACTTAATTTACAATTATGATCACAAAAACAGAGTATGCCTTTAGGCCATTGTGATTTGAATCAAAAATTTAGTTTATTTTGCATGATTTGAATTTACCTATCCTAGCCCTATTTTTAATCTTGATCATGATTTGGATCATGTATAAACCTGAACTCCCCAAAAGTTTGCAACTTCTAACGAGTAAACTCATATTTTTAACTACTTTGGCCTAAGTCGAATCAAAGCCTTCATATTTGGTTCTCAAGATTCTATTCGAGTTTCAATTTTTGGGCTTGTGATTATGCTCACAATTCTAATTGTACATCCAAATTTATACAAATTTTTAATGCAACTACACATTTCTACAAGAACATCTCTTATTTCCTTAACCTAACTTTATGTGCTAATTTAAACAACTCTTAATCACAAAAGAACTAAGCATAAAACCAAGTTTTACCTATCAAACCACTATGTTTATATCAATAACAGCAATCAAAATCAATTTATACCATAATTTCACATAATACCCATTTTCTTAACAAGCAAAACAAATCACCGGTTTACCATCAATTAGTTATTTTATAACTCACAAGAAAGGTAAGAATTACTCACAGAAGTGGCTAAGAATAAGAAATCAAATTGATTTAACCAAAGTCTTCAACAATCTTCATGAACAAGAGGGAGAAGGCATGTTAGATTTCCTTAGATTTTCAAGAGTTTTCTTAAATTAATTAGTCAAATACCATTAAACTAGGACTTTAGTCCATAAAAACAAGTTAGAAATAGAAGATTTGAGCCTTCAAAACATTAGAAAATCCATATGAATTTATAAGTTGAATAGTGACTTTTTAATTCAAATATTCATATCTCATATTATACTTAATGAATCAACAAGATTTTGCAATCAAATTGAAAAGGAGGAAAAGAGGAATCAGTAGTAAAAATATGAGAAGTTAATATGAAAAAATGAATTGCTTTCTTGTAGAGAGAAAGTTTATAAAGAGAAAAGGAGAGCTCCAAGTTAAGTTAGAAAATCATGCATGAATTACATTAGAAGATGGCGTGAAGAAGAAAAAAAATAGTCAACTTTAGAGGGCAAAATAGGAAATATTTGGGTTAACTTCCCTTAGCTTCAAGTTGACTAGTTTTTCTTTTAACAACTTTTCTTATTTCCTCAATTTCAAGCCCAAATTCAACATACTCACCAATCACCAATGGCTTTAAAATTTTGACACAGATTACTTAAATTGATTATTTTTGTAATGACCATAACTTTTCACTCGCAAGGTATCTATAACCCCAGTTTCAACTCTTTGAAGTTTTCTAGAAATTAAATCTTGAAAACACAAGTTCTCTTCTATACATGTTGGTCGTAAAAGTTTTCTTTTTATAAGGATTCCTAAAGTTCCTATAATTTATTTCTATCATATCTGGACACTTTGCTTTTCAAAATTGATAATTTTAAAACTCTCAAAACTTCAATTTCACCTTTTTTATTATCGAAATTAATTTTTGAAAATTCAAGGCATTACAAAAATGCATCTTTAAAATTGAGAATTTTAGAACCTGCCATGCTAGCTACCGGCCAATTGATATTTGGAAGTGGATATGAATCCTTAGAGCACACCTTATTAAGGTTTGTGAAATCCACACACATTTTCCATCCTCCAGTGGCCTTTTAGACTACGACATTTACTGGTCATGTGGTATATAGGACTTCCCTAATGAAACCTATGCTTAATAGCTTCTCTACCTCCTCCCTTATCACTTTATGTCACTCAAGGCCATGATTCCTTTTCTTCTACTACACAAGCTTCATACTTAGATCAATCGACCACTTATGGCAAGCTACTTCTGGGTCAATCCCTAGCATATTACCCAGTGTCCAAGCAAACACTTCAATATAACTTTGTAGGAGCTTTATCAATCAATCTTGCTCTGTTTCCTCTAAATCTGCCTTGATTTTAATTATTTTTTCATCATCTTCCCCAAAAATTTGTACTTCTTCTATATCTAAGCCTCACTTTGATCTATGGGGATTATCATGTTGAATATCAAGTAACGCTAGTCTATCATTTGACACTCGCTACTTTTCTTGTTGACAATTGCTAGTTTTGCCTCACTAGTGCTTCCCTAGGTCTTAGCTAGACTTGCCATGTAACATCTCCGAGTGACCTACTGGTCAGCCCGCACTTTTCCAATTCCTCTAGTCGTTAGGAACTTCATCAACAAATAGGGGTAGAGACAATGGCCCTAACTTGATTCAATGAAGGTTGCCTTAAAATAATATTGTAGGAACTATTAGGGATGGCTACAATAAGGAAAGTGACATATAGATTTTTTGTCAATGGCCGTGTTCCTAGGGTCAACCTTAGAGTCACCATCCCTTGCACCTAAACTTACCCTCCTATGAAACCAATTAAAACACCTGTGTAAGGTTTATACATACCTCTAGGGATATTCAATCTTGGTTAATAGGTATTCTTTCAGTGATAAAATTATGTATTAGGGCTGAGATAACCATCAGATCATAATAATCCCTATCAGTGTCCCCAAAATCCTACTATGTGAAGCAAATTAGCTCATATTACACTCTTTGCTTCTTCTATTCTACTGCTATCATTATCCTAAGGTGCTTATTTCTGGGATTTCTAGAAACTCCCCCCAACAAAACCTCTAACAATGGTTTTGATCATCCCCAAGACTAGAGAGGCTACTTCAACCTATTTACCTTTTAACCAATTAGGCCGTAGGGATCAATCCCTTTTTCTATCTTCCTTTTTCTCATCATCCACATGGATCTTCTTGTCTTTCAAAAGATATTCTCACCTTATGAGTTCCTCTAACTTATCCTTCAAGGTGACACATTTGTTTATGAGATGCCCATAATCACAGTGAAACTTACAAAATTTTGATTTATCAATTGAAGGAATTTTTATCTTTTCTGTAGGGGAAATTTCATCAACTTGGTAGCCCTGATATCTTACACATATGGCTTATCAATGCATTCAACAACTCATATTTATTAAATCGCCCTTGAGGAGGTCTTCTCTCCCACTCGAGAGCTCGATCTCTAGGAGGCATACCATTGGACTTTACATGCTTAATCCATCATCAAGCAAGCTTAACCTCCTCTATGTTAATATACTTTTCAAATTTAGTGAAAAGTTCTAAAAGAGAGACAATTAGGCGCTTGGCCAATGAAAAGGCAAAGTGACCCAAGCGGAGACCTAAATTGATTTGGTGCATTGTTACATTTTCATTAAGCTCTTGAATTTCAACTCTAGAGCATGAAAGTGGGCAATATATTCCTTAAGGGTTTCACGACATCCCTATTGGAAATTTACTAAGGCAGTCAATGTTTTTCTAGGTGCCCTATTGGTTGCAAAGTATGTAAAGAATGCATCGACCAGTTGATGAAAGCTGTCGATCAACTTCTAAGGCAAAATGTCAAACCATCGTGATTAGCTATCTTAAGGGTAGTGGAAAAGGCCCAGCACATAATGGCATTTAGAGCCCCTACTAGCAACATCAAGGCTCAAAATGCTTCTAGATATTCTTATGGATCAGACATCGTATGGGTCGATATGGGTTAGTGGTTTGAAGTGGATAGATAGAGGAACAGTCATCACATCCACTAAAAATGGATGGTTTTCCTCATGGTAAGAGGACAACTGCCTAGAGGGTTGGGTGAGATCTATGGTTGGGTTAAGTGGGTCATAAGGTTCATGTACACATGGAATATGCAGCATATAGTGGTGAATGTTATTTGTTTATGGAAAAAAAATAGAGACATTAGGGATAAGTGGACTGATCGAAGTTTGAATTCAAGAAGTTAGTGAAAAGAAGTGGTAAGGATTCGAAAATGGGTGAACAATAGTAACCACAGGCAAAGAAATAGTGAGAACAAAAGGTGGCTTTTATAGAGGTTGTGTTGGGTGTGCCTAAAGTTATTAGGATTCAAAAAAAATGAAGAGGTTGGGTTAAGTGAGGGCCAGATGCAAGAGCTAGTAGGTAACTTCCCTCAAAATAGGGCTTGAAGAGCCTAGAAGTGGCGGAGGCAAGTGGGCTGCACTTAAGCGCAACAAAGAGTGTTCAATTCCTTGTACAACTGGTGAACCTACTATACCAGTGCATCGTGCTCAAATTTAGTGGTGATTTGATGATCCTCTTCTACCATCCAATCTCAATGATCATCTCTGGCTCTTTTGTGATAGTGGTGCTCATCAACTGACCAAGCATAAGAGGACTGTGAATGAGAGCGATGAGACATGGGATGGCTGGGAGAGCCACAGACAGCATCAAATGAAACTCTCTATTTGGTGGACCAGACCAATGAAGCGTAAATGAGCTAAAGGTGACCTACAAACATAATAAAGTCAATAACACATGAAGAAAGTGGTCCATCAAGCATGCTTCGATAGTCAAGTTAGTATTTTAGTAGAGTTTTAATAATATAGTAAAAATGATCTAAAGAAGAGATACCTACTAGTATATATAGGTGTTGAATGTGCTAATTAACATGCTATTGGACTAATGAATTGCTACTACGTATCTTTAGTTTATTGATAAAATTAGCAAGATTCCCGTTAAGCAATTGCTATGATTGCATTATTCATGTATGCTTGAGTCATGCCTTTTGTCATGTGTTAGTTGGGCGGTTGCTTCACTGAACTTCTTTAATCAAGTCCTATGAGCAGATTGATCAACTAGATCTATAGGTCTTGCTTGATTAACCTAAGTTAATCATATAGAGACCGTAGACTATTCTAGGCTGTGTTGATGTAATGGTTTCCTTCAAAACTGATGAAAATAATTAAAGTAACCACTATACCATTGAAAGCAATTGTATAATTTAATTAATATAGATGAACTTGGCAAAAATTATAAATTATATACTTAGTTAATTTTGTAGATTTTAATTCTTTAAATTACGATAATAATACTTTTATAATCTTGTAAATTATATACTTCTATAATTCTATAAATTATATATTTTTGTAAATTATATACTTCTATAAATTATATAAGACAATAATTTCTTATAAATTACATACTTTTGTAATTTTGTGAATTATATATTTTATAATTTTGCACATGATGCACTTTTGTAAATTATATACCTTGGTAATTTGTAAATAATATACATTAGTAATTTTGTAAATTACATATAACAATAATGTTGTAATTTTGTAAATTATATACTTTGATAATTTTGTAAATTATAAATTATAGTAACTTGGTAAGAATAATTTACTTTTGTAATTTTGGTGACAAAACTTTAATATTTTTCATAGTATTTTCATTAAAAGTTGTAATTTATATATAACAAATTTTAATATTTTTATGTATTTGTTATACATAAAATCCATATGCATAACAAGTGTGGCTAGTGTGCACAACTCTCATATATGGGTAACCCTACAAATTTAAGTGAGTACTCCTAAAGTGATCCCTAGTCGTTCATGCATAATACGTAGAAGGTGTTGCTAGCATGCACATCTCTCACGTACAGGCAAACTTATACAATCAAGTGAATCCTCTCAAGGTAATCCTTGGTTGCTTGTGCACAACACGAAAAAGGCATAGCTAGCGTACACATCTCTCATGTACGAGCAACCCTACACAACCAAGAGAGTCCTTCCAAGGTGATCCTAGATTGCTTCTGCACAACACATTGAAAGAATAGCTAACACATACAACTCTCACATATGGGCAACCCTACATAACCACATTGCACAATGTCCAAAGACTTAAATTATTTTAAATAATAATTATAAGCTTAGAAATAAAATTGCAGGGAAAGATGATTTCATACTCACTTTAGGTATTTATTTTAACAAAAATATGATAATCTTCAAGACTTACAATTGTCTTCGATCTATTTACAAAAATATATAATTTATAGAATTACAAGAGTATATAATTTAAAAAAGTATCAAAGTATATAATTTATAGAAGTCTATAATTTATAATTTTTACCAAGTTAATCTTTATTGATTAAGTTATATAATTGCTTTCATTGATATAGTGGTCACTCTAATTATTTTCATTAGCTTTGTTATACAAGATAAAATTGCCTTGTATCATCATGTAGCTTGCATATGGCTCTTTCATGCGATCAAGATTGAACTTGTAGTTAGGTAAAAAACTTTACAATAATTGCTTCATAATTGATGCATGAATATGTTAAAGCCAACTACACTGCATGGCCCATTGTCATTTCCCATAATAAGCCAACTATCATGGGTTCTTTTCCATTTTCATAAGAATGTTAGGACAAATTCATAACTAAAGCTTCACAACAACTTAGTAGGCTATCCACCTTACGCACATCTCAAGAAAAAAAATTCTAACACCCACCATGATGCCATGTGCTCCATTCATACATGCATTGAATTTTACTCGATGTGTGATAAAACTAGTCTAATCAATTATACAGAACCTATTATTATTTGAAAGATGTATAAAAAATTATTTTTTAGTATTAACTTACTAAAAGGGACAACAAAATATATAGTCACATTAAAATCACTAAAAAGAAAAGTAAAGTTAATTTAGGTACAAATCTTTATATTTTTCTCTCTATTATCTTTATTAAAATAAAAGTTACTTTGAATAAATTTTAATTTAGTCAAAATTATTCTATATTTGATTATTGAAAGATTTGAAAAGTACAATCAAACATTTCTAAAAAAAGGCATAAAATTAAGTCATTAGGTATAATATAAAGATGAAGGGTATAGATAGTTTGCTAGAGATCTTAGGTTCGAACCTCCTTGCCGTTAATGCATAAAAATGGTTTAAGATCAATTATTGAAATTATAATTAATTATTAGAGGTGTTAATTGCTATACCAAACAAGCAAATCAAATGTATATAATATATTTTGATATTCATATTTATGCACCTGCACAGTTCAATGATTTTTTTTTTCAAATCATTTACAAGTCTTGTTCTTTTGTATTACTTAAAAACACATGGATATCATTCTAATTAAGCATAATATTTGCCGACATCTTTATTAGTACAGTGATATCTGATATCAATTTTAGAGTTTTTCTCTCTTTTATTGTCCTATATTCTAATTCAAGACATTGAAAGTGTATTAAATGTCATATTACTTTTGTTATAAAAAAAAGTATGGTATCTTAATGGGTTTTGCAACCTATTAGAGTAGTCAAGAAAATGTTAGAATTAAAAAATGGGTTTAAAGTCTTGAGTAGCAACTAGGTTTTAGTGAACTTGACTTGACACTCATCAATGCTTAACATCTTCAGTTCCAAATGTTTAATTTGATGCATGAATCTTTTCAGTTCATAGATTGTAGGCAAGACTTTCTTCATATGGGATCTTAAAGGTAGACTCAGGGTACTTGGGAAGGAGGATAAATACTATGTCTTGCATTTTGAAAATGAGAAAGATAAATAATATGTTTTAGTTAGTGGGAATGAACCTTGTCCTTTGCTACCTATACTTCCTTTTAGTACTAAGGAAGACAATAGGTACTAAAGATGAAATACACTTTAAGTTTGCTATTATTAGATTGGGGTTCAAGAAGGCTCTGAGTTTCCCAATAAGATTTTTGGCTTGGAATTGTAGAGGACTAAGTTGTGGCAGTGGTATAGCTGCTACGGCTATGGTCACCATTGACTCTCGTAAATCCTGTTGTTAGCAATTATTCACACCACCACCATCACCAATAATTGCTATCACCGCATCATCACCATCCACTCTACCAAATATCACTACCATCATTATCATATACTATCACTATCTCTCATTCACCACTATCACCATTATCATTCTCAGTTAATGCCTTTCCCTCCACTATTATTACTGTAATATAAGAATATTTTTATTTAAATTAAAATTTTAATATTATATATATTGCTTTCTATTATAAAATAAGAAATACATAATATGCAATTATATATGTTATACAATGACGTATCAAACATAGTATAATATAAAAGCTTATACGATACATATCTTATATTATATCATCTCATAACCTTTATACTATTAGTACTTATCCTATACAACATATCAAATGAGGCTTTATGAACAAATTTACAAACAAAACCATAAATAAAAAATGAGGTAGTGTTTAAGCAAAATAAAATCATTTAGAAAAATTATAAGCATACCAAAACAATGAACTAATGTGTCAAACTCAAATAATATGTTCTCAAGTCAAGATAAAAACATAATAAACTACCAATAACTATAACATACATGGATGTTTACTTGGATGTGAAAAACAGGAAAGACAAAATTGCTAGTCAATCAAAATTGCTAGTCAATGTGTAGCAAGAATAATCCCACATAGGGAGATACGTGGAGAACACTTTCCTAGTTCTTTTAGGTTTATATTTAAGGAAATTTCCATAATAATTGACAACATTTAATGAAATTGGAGAGCCAGCCATGCCTTAATTTATTAGAAGAAATTTCAAATGGATCTAATGATAATGCCATTTATGATTCAGTATAGCAAAATATAATGTATTAATCAATTAATCCAAATAACAAAAAAACTAAAGGCAATTCCATGTCACTTTCCATGAAAAACCATTAACTATTCTAAACAATTTTCTATAACATGCCCAATTTAATTGGATAAATTCTTTGACAAAATGGGTTTCCTCCACATCAGAGGAAAAAGGATAAGACAATGGGACTTGACCAAACATTAGAATAATCAAGATTTCAAAGTATGGAAAAAGATTTTTGGAAGAATTATTTTAATGCAAATCTCATTTTTCTTGGAGGTGGAAGAATATTATTAAGGCTTTAGCCATCATTCAAAATAATTTAAGATAGCAAGTGGAGAAGGAAAGACCATAAGTATTTCTTCAAAGTTCTATAGTATCCAAGCATGCTCAACTTTTTGATTTCTTCGCTACTTCTAAGAGAGCTTGGTACTCTTCAAAGTTGTAATAAGAAATGAAGAAAGCTCAAGAAAATATTTATTCTATCTAATTTTCATCAACCTTTGTACTCTTAACCTTCTACCCTTTTTGTTGTGATGCAGCTCAATGTTCGTTCCCATAAATTTAACAGTAGGAAATTTGCCTATTGTCACATGTCCCTCATTTTTTATAATCAATAGCCTATGAGAGGATGGCTTTGGTCATAATCATAAGAGAATTGTTGCCTTATTGGGATTCAGATCTTTGCTTACAATCTAGATACAAGATATACAATAATCTTTCCAACCTTTGATAAATTTCCCTGTTAAGGCTCCTCTCAAGATTCAAGTGGTGGTTAAAGATATTTTTACTTTTTTAGGAAGACTCAATATTGTTCAATGCAAGTGTGAGTCAAGAAGCATGATCAATAGCATTTTCTTCACTATCAGGCTTGCCCAAGACCTCTCAACATGTTAAGATTTTGATTATTTTTATCTACAATTTGGTTATGTTTTCTTTTGTTGTTTTTCTTTTGTTCTTCTCTTGCCTTGTTTTGCGCTTTTTGTTTCCATTATTAGATGACAATGACCTACAAACAAGAGACAAGTGAGTAATTTCACTAAAACTAAAATTTAGTAGTGAGAAATATATGGCAAGACCAGGGAAGAGTATAAAGAGAAAATGTCCCATCTTAATTTTGACGACCTAATAAGATTTATTTTTGTAATTAAAAAAGAGAAAGTAAAATATATATATATATATGCTTCACATGTTTGTGACTACAAGCAGGAGAGTATTTTTATGACAATATATATTATTAAGGGCTACGCCAAATAGAATGACATATTGATACATATTTATTAAAGGTGGTCAAATAAGTGTCACAATTTATATTTATTATCTAGAGTTATTTCTAACCATTAAAAAAAGTCTATAGAAAAATAGCTCTCTTCTTGTAATGAATATTATATTTGTTTCATGTTACATGTGGGATTGTATAGAAAATATAGAATTCAATGTTCTAGAGTAGAAGTTATTTTCTCCCACTACTATAACATCATTATTTTGTTAATTACAAGATATATAAATGACATCAAATATGAAAGTACTTTACTTGTATTCATACATATTGTATGCTTTCTAAATTTTTGTATGAAGATGTTTTTTGGTAAAAGAAACAAACCTTAAATCTTTCTTTAATATCCGTCGCCCTTCTTGTGTTGATGTTATGTTATTTTCCTTACAAGACATGCCTCATAAGACTCATGTTATCACTGGTTGGGAACATTGAGTTAAGGTGTCATATCAATTTTTTTAATTCTTTAATTAATGTCTTAAACTATTGAACATATTAAAAACTAGGTGCAAGAATGCTTAGGATTTGAGTCAATGTTTCAATGGTTTTTCCCCCTTTCCTTCTGAATGAAAGTTCATTATGATCCTTTTATGAGAAAGAATTTCCTGGTGTAGTTAAAGGTGCTCAATTCAACACTAGTCCCTAGGAACTTCTATATATCTACATAGAAGCATAAAGACACTAATAACTACTTTTAAGGTTAGTTCAATGTGTTTTGGTTGCAAATGGAGAGGATATTTATAGCTAAAAGTTAGGGAATGCATATTAGCATCACATTTTCCTAAGAAATCAACTATAAACCCTTGAAAAAAGTTGAATTCGTGCTTTTTATTTCAAATTTTTCAATGATCTAAATGTGTATAGGTTGAGAAATGAACTCATGAGTTGGAAAATGAGTCCATACCAAAAAATTGTGGGTGTAGCAATTGTGTAGTTTAGCTTAGTGCTTCTAAGTTTGGTATTATGTGTTTTAAGCCTTCCTATACCATTTTTGGTTATTTAGACCTCTATTGCCTTCTTTTATGGTCTCACTTCTAGTCAAAGGTTGTTCTAATGTATCTGAATGTTCCTGGAGTTAGAGGTGTCTACAGACAAAAAATAGGATAAGGAATTCTCCCTGGAATCTCACCTTGGAGGATACAGGATCCCATGCAACCATAACTTTCTAGCACGTCAGGTAAGATTTATACTTTGTTATTGTTGTAATCTCATATCTGTACTTAGCACTCAACCACATGTCATCACATTGATGTTAAAATTCCTTCAAAAAAATTTGATCAAATAGAGTAGCTCAGATTAGAAAAATTGGTGAGAGAGAGAATGAGAATGCAAATCAAAGGAGCCCATTTCAATAAGGCTTTAGGGTTTTTAATAGGTTAGGACTTTATTTATTTTTTTTCCAATTAGACATGTCATGTGGCAACAAGGTTTTGATCAACTAGAGCTCATGTCATGTGGCACTGAGGCATGGGCCTTAAGTTGAAATGGCATGAGGTTCAACCAAAATGGAAAAATAATAAAAAAATAGTGAAAATTGTGCTACTTTAAGAAATAGTTTTGTGCTAAATTATTTTGGGAATATGTTTTAGCATTAACAGGGTAATAATTTCTTACGCATTTGGAAATTTTACAAGTTTTATGATGGTTTAATATAAAGGTTGTAATTTTGTACTTAAAATCTTGTAATGTTTTTTGTTTTATAAAAATTATAATTTTGTACAAATTTTTATTTCACATCTACATAAAAAATAGAATAAATTACATTGATCTCCCTCAAGATTTGACCTAATTACACTCTTTTTCCCTCAATTTTCATAAATGCATTGAACCTTTGTTGCAACTAATGTTGACTAATGTCCTTTGATATGTGTTGTGAAATGCCTAAAATATCCTTTTCAAACTTGTTTAAGGGAGACAATTTAGCTTGCTTTTTCTTCTTCCTCTACAACTTTGGATCATTAAACTCAATTTTCTTGTAGAATTGTTTATGGATTTGCCCTCCTAGAATTTCACACCATTTCCTTTTTGATTTTATGTTGATGTACAAAAGAAGCATATAAGGTGATGTAATATTGGAGATCTCGCATGTTATGAACACCACCAATTGAGGTGGTGGTTTCTACTTTGGAGTAACTCTCTATCAGCATCCTCCCATTACAATATGACTTGGATCTAAAATCTTTCATTTTTCTTCTAAGATCTTCCTCAATTTCTTGAAGGGTACACTCAACAGCGAGTTTATAGACCATTGTTGGAAGCAGTCCCTAATGTTTGGCACTGAGATCTTCATCGAAATTGTCTCCAAGGTTGATTTTTCTAAGTGAATCTTTAAGGTTCTTGAGGCCAAAATGTCATCATTATTAGAGGCTGATTCTAAGGTGTGCGACAGTGTTACTCTAATTTTTAATAACAAACCCTCGGTAATGATTAGAAGTGGAGATTTAGGTAAGATCAAATGGTCTGAAATAGTTTTAGATTTTTGTTTTTTCATCTAATAGTAAACAATAGTGTTTATTGAAGGACTGATGCATTGAGGTTTGTTGCAATAAATACACTGAAGATATTAGTTAATTCTAAGATCATGAAGTAAAAGTTTCTCAAATGTAAAGTTATTATTTTGCTCATAATGCTGAGTGTGATGACACTAATATAGATGTCTTGCTTCTGAATGGTAAAAATGGGATGGGTTTGGTGCATGGTTATCATTTTTTGCTTACAAAGTAATAATTTTCTTGATTTTTTTTCTCATAAATTTTATTCCTTTAAATGATACAGTTGTTAATCCATAAAGATAACATATGTCTAATTTTTAGATTTTACTTTAAAGCAAAATAATTTCTATAAAAAGTTAAAGTTATTTTAGGAAAAAAAATGAAACAAACACGACAAGAAATTCACCAATTAGTGACAAAAAAAATCTGTTGGTAAAATAGAAGAATTCATCACTAAATTTTTTTATTGACGAATTGGCAAGAGTTACTAAACAACACATCAATAATAACATTACTAATGGATTTTGCTATTCCATCAGTAAACCGCAACCTAATGATGACCAATTTTGCAATAGACAAACGATGAATTAAATATAGCAATAGAAATTTTGTTAATAATTTTTTTTTAAAAAAAAACCCTATTTAGTAATGTTATGTCCATCAATAATTCAAATAAATTACTTTAAGTTTTGAAATTTAGTGATGAGTGAATTTCATTGCTAAGATGAGTCTATCAATAAATTCGTCGCTATCTTGGGAAATTATACATGTTGTTTGACAAAATTCTATTGCTAAACTAGGAAAATGTGTCAAAATTCTAATTGCATTTTGGATTAAACCAAACAACAAATGCCTTACAAATTCAGTCCAACACATACACAATTCATTATACAACATTTATGAAATTTCACAATGACCAATTTCACAAAAAAATAATTAATTATTATTATTTATCTATTCACATTGGGGAAAAATTTTATTATAAGCCAAGCTCTTACATTAAAAAAATTTAAATTTAACTAAGTGAAAGAAAAAATCATAAAAAACACTCTTAATCTCCTCTTCATCATCCCTCTGCTGCTCATCTACTCCTCCTTCAGAGGCAGCCAATGGTGGCCCAATAGTGGCTACTGCGACATGGATGGAAAGGGTCGATGTAATGTGGATGTTTGCCCAATAGGAGCATCTCGAACCCCTAATTGCTTAAATAATTACTAGAAGTAACGATCATGATACTTGATCATGACCTGCTGACTACTAATGATCTCTTTATGTTTTGTATTATTAGAATCAATATAAGCTCCGCATTCAGGTGCTAAATGGTTTATTACAGTTTTTTATTTTGGCATTGCATGGTTTGATGCAAGCACTTCATCCAGGCACTGGATGGTCTGATGTAAGCTCTTCATTCATGAGTTTAGTAGAATAAACTCTTCCAGTATACTTAAAGCTTAACTAATGAACTTGTAAGTTTTATAAATTATGTATAAAGGCAATCCAAAAGAAAATATAGAAGAATCAGACATGAATGAATCAACAAATCAAAATATATGAATCATTCAAAGATATATAATATCAACAATTATATAGGCCATCAATAATCAATAATTCATGAGTTTGACATTTTAGCTAGCTCTTTCAATAGTTGCAGTTAGTTGCCAAAGGTTTTAGCTAGAATAACAAAAAGGAGTGAATATGTAAGTTCCAGAACTAATAATATACCTTTGCTTGACCTAGTAAGAGTTTTTTTTTACAATTTTAAATTTCCATGAAGTAAATGGAAAGCATGGCATTTTCTACAAGTTAAGACATCCTACACCTAAGGTCACTTGTGGGATACGCACCCTGTTAAGGTAATTAATGCAATACATTAAATAGAGAAAACCAAAGTAGCCAGCTTTGCTTCTTATAAATATCAATAGCCAGCTAAGTAGGAAAGTGAAGTATATATGGTTCATGACTATCCAAACATATTCTTTCAAAGCCATTTCTAATTGCAAATCCTTGTACCAATGTTTACTGTAAAAATAAAGAAGTGCCATACATCATCCAATTAAGGTAATTAGTGTAATACATCAAACAAAGAAGACCAAGTTAACCTACTTTGCTTCTTATAAATATCAATAGCCAACCAGGCGGGAAAGTAAAATATATATGGTTCATGACTATCCAAATATATTCCTTCAAAACCATTGCTAATTGCTAATCCTTGTATCAATGGTTACTATAAAAAATAAATTTTCCACCTAAGTTTGCTTGTATTTGTATGTAACTTCATATCATCCTTAACTTAATAAGAAAAAGTTTAACCTTGGTTTGCTTTGCAAAAACTTAACTATAAGCTTTTATTTAAACTTGGATGTTTAGAACCATAATTACATACCTATTCATAAACTAAACAAATTGCCAATTAGATGGGGAAATGAATACAAGCTATAAATTTGAGTAAAAATTGTTGAAAATAGAAGCTAAAAACGTTGAAGATCTTTGAATACAATCTTTTCATTTTAGCTTTCTTTATTCCTCCTATTTATGTCATTTGTTCTACATTTATTATGCATCTACCTTAATTCCAATGCACACATGCAATAAATAAAACAAACATAGACCGGTGCACACACTCAACTATTAGAATTGATTTAATAGTGATGCAAGTTTTGATTAATTATTTATTTGCACAATCTAACTCAAAAGTAAATGAGTGTAACTTATGCAAACTAAATAGGTGACAAACTAATATAAGCATATCCTTGTTGATAGGCATATTATTAAGTTGTATCCAAATTCACTATTATGGCATCATTAAGTCAATGATATTTCCTACTTTATGTGTATATATTGTTGGATTCATGTTGGAATCAAAACTTCAAGTTAATGGTAACTCTAATTTGCTTCCAACTGTCAAACTAGAATATGAAAAACATCACTAACTTAAACAATCTTGTCAAAAACAACACTCAAATAATTCTAATTGTATAACATAGCTAATTTTATATCAAGTTGCTAATTTTAGGTGTTTTGATTTGAAAATCACATCTATCTCCTTAATCAACATTGTAGAACATAGCTATCTCCTTAATTAAAAAACAACACTCAAATCATTCTAATTGTAATGCAATCAACATTTTAACTAAACCCTAACATTACAAGTCCTTAATCAACCTTTAAACTAAATCCTAACATTAAAAATCCCTAACTAAACCCTAAACCTACAAATTCAATCCTAAATTATAACAAAATTAGTTTTTGTAAAACTCACCTTTATCAATTATAGACAAAGGTGTGACTTTCTAGTAACGACAATGCGACCACCCAGTGGTGGAAGCTGTGGCAACAAGCTTGGAGATTAGAGAGTGAGATAGAGAGCAACACAAGGCTAAATTGCAAAAGTGAATGGGTTGTTTCATGAATAAGGTATATGTTCAATTTACTAAAGGAAAATTCTATCACTAAATCAAATAAATGAAATGATACATTCCCCATTAGTGACTGGCTCAATAACGAATATAAATTATTCTGTCAGCAAAATCATCGCTAAATAGATAGCACAAAAAATTTTATGGTGAAATTTTTTAAGGAATAATTGCAACACCAGTCACTAATTCCATTAGTATTTTGAATTTAAAGAGACCCATTTTCAAATACCACCAGAAATTCCATCAGTATATGTTGCAGGAAATATGAGCCAAATTCAATGATAGATGTACTCCTTTTTGTTACTAATTTTGTCACTATATAATAATTTTTTTTTAAGTTTGAGCTAATTAGAATATTGTTTTCAGACAGAATATCTGTTTGTATGTACATCGCTAAATTGTCGTTGCTAAATTCCATTACTAAATAATCAAATTCTTATAGTGAAATAAACCCAGTTCAAGAGCAAATGACAAAGAGAAACTACATTTAAATTAGGAGTGGCAAAATGGTCATCCATCTTTTGATCAATCCAAATCTATTCATGATATTTAATGGGTTAAATGAATAGATGAGATGTTAATTCATTTAATAAAAGTCATTAAAAATCCATCCATAAATATTCATAATCCATCCAACTCAATTTTTTATTTAAAACAAAAAGTAAATATTTTAAAAAAATTATATTAAATTAAATAAAAATAAAAGATAAAATTAAAAATATTACAATCTAAATATAGTCACATATACTAATAAATCTAATAATTATGACCTATATCTATTTACCCATATATATATATATATATATATAATTTGTTATGACTCATCCATATCCATCTATATTGGTTTTTGGATAATTATGGATTGGGTCATATTGGGTCAACCCACAAGTCAGCATTTATTAATTTATATTTATATTTAACATTTTAATAAGATAATAAGGATGATATATTTAACATCTTTTATATGATAAAAAAGATAGTATGTTTATCATTTTGATCTTTGTAAAGATAATTATGATTAAAAATTTTCCAAGAGTAAATCAATATTCATTTATGTAATATGTTTAGTTTTAGTTTTTAAAATTTAAATATTAGCGATAAGTTATTTGTTTGAGTAAATTTTCAAATTTTTTTAAAGAAATAACAATTTCAGATGAGGAGTACTTTTTCAATTTAGATGTTTCAAATTTTAGAGAAATTTCAATTTTAGATCACATTTATTTAATATTTTATTTTTATACATATTGTATATATAATATGTGAAAAAATTTTGAGAAAAAAAGGAAAATTATGACAATAAAAAATATTTCATTCTTAATTTATTAGTCCTTTCAATTTTTTAATGCAAAGAAAATATTTTTAAAATATAATTTAAAGTTTTAATAATAAAAAATTAATTTTTAATGATGGAGTTAAAATATAATTTAGAATTTAACAGTAAAAAATTATTTTTAATAATGTCAACAAAATATAATTAAAATGATAAAAAATAATGACAATAAAAATAATAAAATAAAATAATATAAAATAATAATTATTAAATGAGTAAATAGATTGATTAAATATGATCTTTTATGTATGAGTTATGGTGTGAGTTATGGATAAATCTATGATTCATATAAAATTTTAGTTGAGTAATTGTTAATCTAATCTAAATTTTTGCTTTTGTCATCCTTAACTTAAATTAAGGCAAGAAACAAATAAACCCAAGATTTTAGTTAATTCTAAGATTATAAAGTAAAATTTTCTCCATTTTTCATAAAATTATTATCAAAACTACTTGTTGACTAGTAGCTCTGTCAGGAATGGGCTCTACATTCTGTGTTTTACTTTCCTTTTAATCCGTGTCCTAACGAGAAGTGAAATGACAAATTGGCGCGTGAATTTAGTCCCTTTCTTTTTCTTCAATTTTATTTTTATTGTTTTAGATTTTATTAACGAGGATGATGTTGTTCTTGCTCAAGGATAATTAATATAGGAGAGAAGAGATTGATATCCTTGCGGAAAAACTTGATTTTCTTCTCTTTTATTTTAACATTGATATCCAGGAGGAAGAAAATCAATATTTTAACTCTTCAGAATCTTTTGCTTATTTCTTTTCCCTATGGCAAGTTAAGGGCAAACAAACTTAATTTTCTTTCAAAAATATTTAACAAATTATCACAAATAAATTGATACTTTAATTGATAAGTTGATTGTTATTGTATTGAAAGCAATTGATTGATGTAATAATCATGATATAAAAATAAGAAATAATAAAATAAATAAATAAATAGAATTGAACTGTTATAGAAAACAACATGCTTCATATTTATAAAAATTATTATTGCATTAAATATTTAAAATTGTTAGTGATGTCATCATTTGACGCAACCATTTCAGGAACAACTACCTAGGGGTGTTAAACGGTCCTAAGGCTCGTGAGTTAAGCGGGCCAACTCACGGGTCGAAGTGGGCTAGACATATTAAAATTAGGTTCGTTTGAAAACGGGTCTAAACGGGTCAAGTCCGGCGGATTGTAGTCCAAGCAAATCAAATTCGCACGGATACGGATCGGCCCGCGGGCCTAAACGGATCAGGACTAAAGTGAAAATTTTATAAGGATTAAATTGAAAACTTTTTGTTCGGGTGAATTTTTGTAAAAGGTTATAAGAAATTTGAAGGTTAAAATGTAATTTTTTCCATTTTCCTTACAAAACAAGTTGGTCCACGGGCCGATCCGATCCATGGATAGGCCGGACCGGACCGACAATCCACGGATCCGTTTTGATGCGAGCTTAAATGGGTCAAGCCCGTTTAATCCAGATCCGAACGAATTTGAGCCCAATCCGACCCGACCCGCCTGTTTAACACCTCTACAACTACCACAAAGGGATATTGTCATATGAAAATCAATACAAAGGATGTCATCAGAGGCCTTCGAAAAGTAGAAGGAAAGTAGGTAATTAGGATAAATTTCAGGGCAAGTTAATATAATTTATTCAAAAAATTATAACTCCTTCCATCCAATTAAGTTGGAAATTTTTTTTTCAAAGAGATCTCATTTTTATATAAAAGTATGAGTTTTAATTAATTCTTTTAAAAATATAAATTTGTTTACAAAAATTATTATAAACTATGTAGCACAGATACTGATACGCGGACACGAGGACACTGTATTTTCAAAAAATATAGGACATCAACACATGGGGGATATGTGTAAATAATAAAAATATAGAGGTATATTTACAAATATTAAAAAATATTATACTTATTTATAAATATATATATTGTAATTATTATTTTTTTATATGAAAATAAGTACTCAAAATGAACATTTAGGATAATTTAAAACTTTTATAATACAAAGTAATTTAAGTGTAAATAATAATAATAATAATAAATAAATAATAAATATTCGAACTTGACACGCGTGTCGAAATAAGGAACGATTATACTTATTTATAAATATATATATTGTAATTATTATTATTTTATATGAAAATAAGTACTCAAAATGAACATTTAAGATAATTTAAAAGTTTTATAATACAAAATAATTTAAGTGTAAATAATAATAA